>CAWUBA010000198.1:0-21707 GCA_963920205.1 Stenodema calcarata | reverse complement strand
AGCCCTAGTGAACTTTAGGTCGATATATCTACATAATGGCGTATACCTTATGAAAGTCAACCGCCAAACATCGTGGTCTTTAGTTTGAGCCCGATTCGTGGATTGTGTTACCTCATGTGTATTGTGCTATATAATATGAACCGATTGAATAAAAAAAAAGCCCCATATAAATCCGGCCATTGGTATCGATGAAATGGTTACCTTTGTGCGCGTTGTATTGTGAGACTTTACAGCGTAGAGGGTTACAAAGCCGCAACACGGCCCCGCTACGAACGGACCGTATACCCATCTTTTACTGTGTGGCGTCGATGAAAGAAATATTCTCCGTTTTGTTATTTGTACATCTACTCCAACTCGTAAACAATTATTGAGCTTATGTAAAGTTAGAAAAAAAACGTTACATTATTCTATCGTAGATCGTTCAACGTAAGATTACGGTTCGCTAGTATGCAAACTATTTTCCGACTCCCCTTCGTGACTGTTGCGTTCCTTATTTTAATTCCACTAATGGAAAGCACGACGTTTTTCAAGAAAGTGTAACAAGATCAGCAAAGTGTAAAGATGAAATCATGAGCTCTCGTGAAAGTAACTAACTTGAGACCCCTCTAGGCTCACTCTTTCGTCACCTGTGGACTATTTTTCTAGTTGTGGGTTCGGTCGGCGTGTCGCATATCGGGTCGCACGTTCAACGATGAAATCAATGTCATAATCCTCGTTTGTACGCCTCAGGAATAATTCATAGCAATCCTTAATTTAGTTTCCAAGGGTTCTAGAGGTGCGTTAGGTGAGAACATTACAGTAGCTGTAGTTGTTTCACGTATACCTACTCTTCATTGCGGTCTAGAAGGTTCGGTTTTAGTGAAATGTACCAAATCTTCGAGTCTCTGAAAGATGTTGTTCTGCCACATCTCAAACCTCCGTTCCATACATACCTAGTCTTTGGTGCGGTTTCCCAGCCCGGGATTTAACGAAGTTCTAGACTTTACACAGTTTTTAAAGTGACTATCCGAGTCAGGGAAGAAAGTCCAGAACTTAACTAGACTAACGGCCCAGTTCGACTCAGGAGTCTTAAACTTGGCTTTCCGAGTAAAGGATTAACTATACAGCGGACGAACCTACTGACTGACACTGGTGTCAATTTTATGTACTTAGTGCTAAACTGGCATCTATTTTTTAATTTCAAATAGTTTGAAACAATGTGAAGTGAAATAGAGCGACGTTGGGTGTCAGTAACTCGCCACTTATCGCCTACTTCCCAGAAAATTGCCAATTCTAATCGAGGTTAGCGTTACCTGTTATTGCTTTTCAAAATAATCAGGTGGGCGGGACTTCCAAAGAACGATTTCCTGATGATTTCCCTTCGGAGAACAGCGAGTTGATTTTGGTTTATTATCTTCGATAATGAACCATTGGAATCGCCCAAAGAAAAAAAATTTTTAACCCCCCCTCAAAATTTGTTGGTTTACGTTTCAAGATACGTAGATTCAGAAAATCGAATAAAACGCCGTCCGCCGTACGCCGTCCGCCGTCCGCGCCACTTTGCCCAGTTAGCGTTGAGTTAAAATTACGAAATTTTTTTTATGGGTTTCGACCAACCCCACAATGGTCCTCGAAACTTTTCATAACCCTAGGTCAAGGGGAAGGGGTTCAAAACGAATTTTGAAAATTTGAAAATCTCATATCTCGAAAAATTCATATAGAACGGTATGTTTTTTATTTCATATTTAGATAGAGTTTGTTCCGTAGAATTTTTTAAGACCATCCGCAGCTTTGTACGACCAGCCGTTCGTTCACAATGACGGCTCAAAGATTGTGCCTCACAACACGATCGTGACTCAAACTGTTGAAATACAGGTCCATTTTCATACTAACAAGCTCTTTGGAACATCATATGGCTTAAGTGATGTCGAGTTTGTTGTTCTGAGGTGCGTTTCGTGCTACGGAAATGAAGGTAATTTCGAATGTTTGTTGGTAGGTACTTCTTTTATAGAAAAATTATTACCGACGTAGTATTAAAAACCCCAGAATTATATCGTATTAATTAATCATAATTAATAATAATTATTATTAATAATAAATACGAATGATTAATACCTAACAATAAATTATAATAATTTTCACTAGGTACCTACTTGATAAAATTGTTAATAATTAGTGATAATTGATAATAATAATTAATCTAACATTTAGGATCTAGACATTTAGACCTAGTGTTTCATCTTCCAGGTAAACTACAGTCTAGAAATTTTAACAGTCAGGTGGGGATAGACCACATTGCGATATTCACTCGGTTTCTCATCTGTAAAATTGTTTAAATAATACCTTTTTGTAATAATACAAATTAAATTTTGATGCTGAGCTATTGACTTGGAATTTTAAAAATAGGTCAGAACTGGATCACAATGCAATATTCACTCGGTTTCTTGTCTGTAAAATTGTTTAAATAATATCTATTTGTTTAAACAAATTAAATTTTGATGATGAGCTAGATACTTTAAATTTTAAATATACTTAGGTCAGAAATGGATGACATTTCAATATTCACTCGGTTTTTTTCTCATTGCAAACCTGTTCATTGTGTACCCAAGATCCTTCCCTAAAAGACCTGGCAGCGGGAAATATTATTCAACATGGTTTGAAAAGGGAAAAACAAGTTTTGTAAAAAATCCCAATGCTCTAGGTAGTAGTCGATACCAATGACCAACATTTTCTTCAGTAGTCGACATGGTTTTGCACTAGTAGTCGACCTACATGTGTTAGAAGTCGACAGTATCACTTGAGTCAGTAGTCGACAAGTTACGTCATTCCATCGTTTTCGAATTTTACGACATCTAAATAAAATACGAGTACATTCAACTGTGAATCGGAACTTGGAAATAGATTAATAAGATGTAATAAAGTAGTTATCAGACTTTTTATTTGCAAACAGCTCATTATCAGTCTCAAATTGCAATATGTACTTAAGTAAAAAGGTATGAAAACTATTGTCGAAAACTCATTGTCAGAAAATTGACATTACAGTTGGGCTTAGGTACCTATTTACACATTTTTTTGACATTTTCATGTCTTTGCTTTGGCACATAAACTGAAACGGAAAAAATTTGTTCCCTTGATTCACCCTTTCCCTCAGATCACGTCAGAACACAAGCGACCGGCGGGCCATTTCGTCAGAGCCTATGACGCACGATCGTATGACGTAAGACGGCTGGCAGGATACCAACTAGTACGTCAGAGCCTATGACGCACGAGCGTATGACGTAAGACGGCTGGCAGGAGGCTAACTAGTGCGTCAGAGCCTATGACGCACGAGCGTATGACGTAAGACGGCTGGCAGGTGGCCAACAAGTACGTCAGAGCCTATGACGCACGAGCGTATGACGTAAGACGGCTGGCAGGAGACCAACAAGTGCGTCAGAGCCTATGACGTACGAGCGTATGACGTTAGACGGCTGGCAGGTGGCCAACAAGTACGTCAGAGCCTATGACGCACGAGCGTATGACGTAAGACGGCTGGCAGGAGGCTAACAAGTACGTCAGAGCCTATGACGCACGAGCGTATGACGTAATACGGCTGGCAGGAGGCCAACTAGTGCGTCATACGACGAGACCTTTTATGTCTCTGCGCCCCCTCCCACACCCACACCGCGTACCTCGTACTTCATTTTGGTTTATTATCTTCGATAATGAACCATTGGAATCGCCCAAAGAAAAAAAATTTCAAACCCCCCCTCAAAATTTGTTGGTTTACGTTTCAAGATACGTAGATTCAGAAAATCGAATTAAAAAAAAATCCGTCCGTCCGCCGTACGCCGTCCGCCGTACGCCGTCCGCGGCACTTTGCCCAGTTAGCGTTGAGTTAAAATTACGAAATTTTTTTTATGGGTTTCGACCAACCCCACAATGGTCCTCGAAACTTTTCATAACCCTAGGTCAAGGGGAAGGGGTTCAAAACGAATTTTGAAAATTTGAAAATCTCATATCTCGAAAAATTCATATGGAACGGTACCTATGTTTTTTATTTCATATTTAGATAGAGTTTGTTCCGTAGAATTTTTTAAGACCATCCGCAGCTTTGTACGACCAGCCGTTCGTTTACAATGACGGCTCACAACACGATCGTGAATCAAACTGTTGAAATACAGGTCCATTTTCATACTAACAAGCTCTTTGGAACATCATATGGCTTAAGTGATGTCGAGTTTGTTGTTCTGAGGTGCGTTTCGTGCTACGGAAATGAAGTTAATTTCGAATGTTTGTTGGTAGGTACTTCTTTTATAGAAAAAAGTATTACCGACGTAGTATTAAAAACCCCAGAATTATATCGTATTAATTAATCATAATTATTAATAATTATTATTAATAGTAAATACGAATTATTAATACCTAACAATAAATTATAATAATTTTCACTAGGTACTTGATAAAATTGTTAATAATTAGTGATAATTGATAATAATAATTAATCTAACATTTAGGATCTAGACATTTAGACCTAGTGATCTAGACAGAAGGGTGATCTGTACAAAGAAGATAATGAACCGTTGTGCCAAGAATTTGCAGAGTTTTTATCTTTCCCGAGATCTCATTTGTGGCACCAGAAAGGATTTTTGAGGGATTACTTACTTCATGGGAGGCCTGGACGAAATCTTTCCATCTCGGTAAAACTCCTGTTTTATGACAGTGTAGTTAAATTTGTAAAAAAATTGCATTGATATCTTGATTGATACCTGACCATACACACAATGTGCTATGTCATGTTGTTGAGTGCCCCATACTTTTGAAAAGAAAGTTATAATAACTGATGATTAGGATTTGAGAATTACACCATCCTACGCTGTTACAGAAGAGGTTCCAACGTTTCAAAATCGCTCAAGAAATGTTCAAAAATTACTTAGTTTCAATCTGCCAACCTGGAGCCAAATAGGTATTGTTTGTTATTTAAATGGTTACCCAACTCCTACTTCTGCAGATTCTAACGACAGATAGAGGCCAGAAAACTTCGTTTGTTAGTGGCTTATGAGCTCGAAGAAAGTTTGGCCAAGGTAAAACTTAGTCCTAATGCAAACATGATGATCATAACCCAATTCAAACAAGACCGTAAAACGCAAGGTTCGTTAAGATCAGATAGTGGTCGTTAATGCACGCGTTAATTCAACGCCGGAATCACAGGATTGTAAAGTGGGAAGCATCGGGACGTTTCCGGGTTTGAGCTCTAGTTTTTCTGTTCAACCTCCCAACTCTTCAACCTGAATAGCGTCGAAAAAGCTCAAACGCTTCTGATGAAGATAAAAGAAGAGGATTCTCGGAGTATTACCCGACAAGGAAGCGATGGCACTGGTAGATAGAGCAAGTAGAGGTAATGAAATGCTTCAAGTTTGCGTTGCAGCCTTGGTCTTCGTACATTAGTACATGTAGTCTCTGGGGTTTTCAGAACGGGATGTATTTGAGAGGCATGTGCAGATTCACTGATATCGTATTAAATACAATATCAGCGATTCTGCACATGTCATCATCATTTACTTGATGATGTTCAGTTATTCTGTTACTGAGCATAATTTCTCACAAACCCGAGAAGTTATCATTTAGATGTGCAATAACCGGAAATATATATAATTTACTTTTCAATGCAGTAAGTTTTTGGAAAGTTTTGGAGGTCTTCACCAAAAGAAATTTTTGCTTGTCCCATAACTTTGATAGATTTTATCAATTCGGAATTTTTGAATCTGAGAGTTCGACTTGCTTCAGAGTTGAGTTGCTCACGTAGTTGTTTATGATATTAAATATCTAATGTTGTTTATGATATTAAATATCTAGGTGTAAATTTTACACCTCTGTATGTCCTCTGGGAATATCTACGGAAAATTCGAAGTATTAATTTAACATCTTTTGTTTAAACAACCCATTTTATATACTCGCAGACGTATTACACATTGTTCACTTAGTACAATTGTTACGACAAATTCTATTCCGAGTGTTATTTGTTCACATGGAGATCCTTGGAAGCCCTGACTTTCTACTTCATTCTAGGAAGCGAATACCGAAGGTAATGAACGCGTCCTTGCATTTCTGGTGATTGTCACCGGTGATACGTGCTACTAATGGGGTAGTAACAGAGTTCAACCAATTCATTTCAAAATTGGAAATGAGAAGGAAAACCTGCTGCAAATTCTTCCACGACGGTTCGTTCGTCTGTATAGATATCTGTTCTACTTATAACATCCCCATACCATAACAGTGCGAAATTATTGGTGTTATGATTCGTACGAGGAGAACACCTGCTGGTCGTCTCTGAGTCGGGTCAGTAACTGCCTGAAGGTGCCTGGCACCCTTGCAAAAATTTGGCACAATATTTTGAAGATGTCGTTTTTGCGCAAACATACTGACAGTGTGAGGAGAAATATTGAGCAAAAAAGGGCGTTCAATATTCGAGAGTTGAATTTGCACTGAACTACTGTTCAATATTTTTGTGTAGTCTGCAATAATATGTACGATATTTTTACTCATATTGAATGTATATGTAATTTTTTTGTGCCAGTGTGAAAGCCCCTTCAGTGATTGTCTAGTCAATATTCATCCAAAAATTGAATTTATACCGTGAAATGAGCCAATTAAAATAGCGAAGTAGTGAGTTAATAAACAGTTGAATAGACTGCCACAGTCTATTGAACTCTTACTTTCAATTATTCTACTATTTTAAACACGCCATTATTTCCTCGCGAGGGTATAGGTACATATTTACTTATGACAAACCCAAGTTTCAATTTAAAATTCTAGTGCCACACGTTCTACTTGTTGTTGGGCTTGGCATAACCACACTTGGTAGTGAACAGCTCGCGTGTCGCATCAAGTGCCGCCAGTCCGTGTCAGGTATCCGTTACTACCAACACGCACCAAAAAATCGGTAATGGCTTTTCTGATATTAACTTCAATTTCATGGGAAAAATACGTCTTTTTAAAAGTGTTTCAGATCCGATGTTTGCCGCAAGGGTTCCCTTTTACAACGGACGTTAACAGAAAGGACCAGGACAATTTTTCTGCAACGCTCGTACGCGTTGAAAAAAAAGAAAAAAAAATGTCGGCGAAGGTATCAAAAGTGGATTATACCTACGTAATGCTGCCCAGGAACAAGTTCAAGCCCATGTCTCCCGGATGGTCACGCGCGCTCCACTTCCCCCCTCCCAAATGCCCGCATTATCGCTAATTCTGTCAGTCACGGCGATTCCTCATGAATGGATTTTCTTCCCCACTTCGCGTCCACATCAAAAAACTCCGACAAATCCGTAGGTGGAACCAAACGTGGGCGACGAAGGCCTCGAGATGAGCGCGCTTTTTGCATATTGCTCGCGTTGATTTTGTTGCGGTAAGAACACTTTACCGCCGACCTGTACAGCGGAATTGGCTGCTATTATTGTCGCGTTGGTTACGTTTCAGTCTGAATTCAATGTTCCTGCCTTTTTTCGGTGTCTTATATTCAATAATGAACCACTGGAATCGACCAAGAAACAATTTTTGTTGAACCAAAAACTCAAAAAATGGCTATTTCACGTTTCAAGATACTTGGAATCTAAATAACGAATTTGGGCTCCAATTGGGCCAAGGATGATCTTGGAAACTTCACAAAACTAGGTCGATACAAAATAGGGATTGAAGTGTTCAAAATGCCAACTACGTGCATTCTTCAGGTGTACCTTAAGTTTAAGAGCTGTGGGATTTTGACTTTCAATTCCTATTTCGTGTTCTAAGCTGCTGGAATTCACAGTTGTCAAATTCCAGTTGGTAGGGTGATTGAATAAAGGAAAAACTGTTATTCAACTCTGTAATCAGCTTACTTTAGTATTTGAGTCAGTGCAATGGTCACATGAAATTAGAACACACAGGTAACACATTGAACACACATTGTACTTTCTAACTTAAAATTTATTAATAAAAGGAATCCAAGTATAAATTAACGAATGAAGGTTCCCTAAATGCAAAACATCAATTGAGTGAACTAATGTAGGAGAATTTCACTGAGTCAGTCTCTAGGTATTATTGAACAAGATCGAAATATACAGCTTACAGTGTCGACCTAGTTTTAGTTTGTATCCTGAACGTGCACGCACGATTGATGGTACAACTCAGCAGTTAATCAAATTTGTTAAAAAAAACTATACTGTTCTATAAATAATCAAAATTCTAATCAAATTTGTTGGAAAAACTATAGTGTTCCATACAGAATCCATATAATTCTATATTTGAACTTGAAAATGCTGTATATATAATACAGCATTTCCAAGACAAATTCAAGATTTTCTAAACCAAATTCAAAATTTTCTAAACCACACTCAAGATGTTTTCAAACCACTTTATTTTCATTTTAATGAGCCATGTTTGTACGATGATTTGAGATGTGGTATGTGAGAATAAAGCAGAGAAATAAACCATAATATAATATTGAAGTATATTTAGTAGAAAAGAGTAATTGAGATGCTCTCCCTATTGGATAAGAAACAAAAGTTGTTAGGCCCCAACAATCCAATAAATTAATACAACAATCTCTTAGTTATCAGAACAAAAAATGTTGATGGAAGTTATTGCCAGCTATAGCGCCAGGACGCTCCATCATCATGTCCATGACGCAATTGACACAATCTGTGCTATTAACAGTAGAGAATCTTGAATTTGGTTTGGAAAATCATGGATTTGGTTTGGAATATCTTGAATTTGACTTGGAAATGCTATAGAACAGTACAGTTTTTTCTAACAAAGTTGATTAATTGTTGAGTTGCGGTATTTTCAAGTCCACTTGGAGCGTTGTACCGTCAGTCGTTTGTGCACTGTAAGGACTCTGTAAAGTACAACCGACGAAACGTCTTCAACATGAATCAAATGGCCAAATCATTGCTCCTAGTTGCACGTCGGCGGGTGTAATCACCCAACAAATCTTTGGTCGGCCCGTAACCCAGTCGGAATATTCAGTAGACCATTACTGAGCTAATAATTGACTACCCCTAATCAGAGCGAGCCTAATTTTTTTTTTTAATCATCTTTATTGTTACAACTGTATATTATAAGTACATCTAGTGACTTCACTCTGTTAGTTAATTTTAACGTATTGTGGTTCATAGATCACTACCTACTACCACTCATCACATCACTTTAGTGAGATGTAACTAGGTCCAGGGGTTTGGTCCTTTTCAGCCTTCGTACGTCGCCACTGTTGTCCAGAAGGTTCAGTACTTCAACATTCCTGTGCTTGTGGAGACGGTTTTCATGGTCCGTTGCTCGACTTACAACAACTTCGTTCACCATTTTGACTTGGTCGCGATGAAGATCATCCGCTCGAACATACCAGGGGGCATTCACTATGCTCCTGAGAATTTTGTTTTGCGTTCTTTGGATTATTTTCATGTTGCTCCTCTTAGTGCAGCCCCATAACTGGCAGCCGTAGGCCCAAATTGGCTTGATCACTTGCTCGTACAGTAGCATTTTGTTATGTATAGGCAGTTGGGATTTTCTCCCAATGAGCCAGTACATCTTCTTGAATTTTAGGTTGATTTCTTCCTTATTCTTTTTTACGTGCTCCTTCCAGCGGAGCTTGGCGTCCAGGGTCATTCCAAGGTACTCAGCAGTATCAGCATATGGGACGATTCGGGAGTTTAGTTCTATAGGTATTTGTCTCACTTTCCTGTATGTAAAGTTAATGTGTGTTGACTTTGCTTCGTTGAGTCTTATTCTCCATCTTTTGGTCCATTGATGGATACTGTTTACGGATTCCTGTAGTTTACTCGAGGCTTCTTCAACTGTGGGACCAACAGCCAGGATTGCTGTGTCATATGCAAACGTCGCTGTCACAGCTTCTGTTGGTTTTGGGAGATCCCTCGTGTATAGTAGATAGAGTAATGGCCCAAGGACGCTACCCTGAGGTACTACTGCTTTTATGTCCCGCAATTTTGAGTATTCTTCGTCGTGTTTTACCCTGAAATGGCTTTCTGTTAGATAAGACGCTAAAATCCTATAATACTGTGCAGGGAGATATCTTTGTAGCTTGCGAGCCAAATGAGAGATTTACTCACGTTGCTTGCCTGGGATTCTTACAAATGTCAAAATTGGTGACAGTGGTTACTCATCTTGAACGGATACGCCATAACATGGGAGATGGTTACAGGACGCTCTACTTGGATGCACCGAGAAATTGCTGGGTTTTCACCATTCATTAAAAGAGCAAAAAAAGAAGAATTCTCAACTACACTAGTTTTGTAGTCAAAGTTACATTTTTCTTCATTCGATAACTTGTGGTGCAATTTTCTCGTCTATCATCCCGAAGGAGTTTGACGATGAATAAAGAATATTATAATAAAGGACGTCGCTGAAGAAACATCCTCACGCTTCAACATCCGACACCCAAAGAACATGGAACAAAACAAGGCGAGAAAACCTTCTCAGCTCGGAATCGTCTCAAATCGACAAGGCCATGAATAAAGAAGCTAAGCTTCCTTTTATTTTTTTTTCCTTACCAAACCGAGGCTCGGATACGCAAAAATGACGGGGCGACCGTGACAGCCGGAAAGATGCGCAGTGTTTCCCTCGACTTGAGAGCTACAAGAAACGAGTTTGTTCTGCCACTGTGAGGATTCTTTCAATTCCGTCCATAGCGAACGACATCAAGGTTGACAGATCCGCTTCCGCAGAAGCACCGTCCGTCCGCCGAGTTCCAGCCCTGAACAAACAAACAGGACCGTGGAAAACACCACTCAGTGAGACGAAATGAGGTCCCAAACGGACGAATTACTTCAGGGGTGTTCGAATTGGAATTTTTGCTCTGATTACAAATGTGACGGCCGATTTTCCATCTGATGGCTGCTGTTTAAACCGTAAATATTCTACTTTTAATAAATTGTGGAGGGGAATACACAAGTACTTATTTGGGTAGTGAGAATTTAGTTGATCCCTCCCCCCCCCCACCATTTTCTAAAATTGGAGATATAACACCCCTTTGAAGGAAGAACTATCATTCTTACGTAAAACCAGGGAATAAAGAAAGAGTTAGTTTAAAAACGACCGCCAGATTGAAAATCGGCCGAGCCATTGAGGAGGGATAAAAGTTCTAAAGTGGGGGGAATACACTATAACACCCTGTTTCTGTACTTATTAAAACAGTACATATTAATTTTTTTAAACTCATTTATTTCCATGTAAATTACAAAAATACAGACAAAAAAGATTAGATTACACTTCTGGTTAAAAATTAAAATAAATGTATAATACTTTTGCGGAAATATAATTTCCCCTTATGGGCACCAACCCGTGTCGGGGAATGAGTATTAAAAGTATTTAATAAGTGTAGTGTTATGTTATTAATTTTGGTCTTTCTGCAGTGCACAATAAAACTGCCTCAAAATTCCAGTGTTCGCAATTCTTCTCAAAAATGCGAAAATGTACAAGCACTTACGAAGCTTAGCTAGCAGAGCTGTTATATGGTGTTCCAATTTTAGCAGACGATCTATAACTATATCTAGGTATATCTAGGTATCTATAACTATATCTAGGTATCTAGGTATATAGTTATATCTACTATAACTATATCTAGTAAACTTATTTAATCGAATTATCTCTGGTCGAAAGTGAGCATTTGCATCCGGAGGAAATGAGACAGTGCAGCTCATGAAATTTAAGAAGTAAATTTTCCAGGGGCAGGGACCTAGCAAAAGGCAAAAATGATGTTTTGTTAACACTTAGAGTCAACTTATTTTCCACTAGCCACTTATTAATCAACTGCGCCTATGTCTGCTTGTTTGAAGGTTTCCTCACACGTACCACCACGAAAAATCATTGCAGTATCATCCGCGAACATCACTGCCTCACCCACAGACATAGCTTCAGATTGGAAAATTGGATTTGCATATACAATGTATAGTATGGGACCAAGCACCGTGCCTTGTAGAACTGCATACCCCGCGCATTCCAAAGGGTCCCCAAGAATTCCATTTACACGTACCCTCTGCCTCCTATTTTCTAAATACGAGTAGTTTCTAAACCAACGGAGCGAAGGATTCAGTATTCCAATTTCGGCCATTTTCATTAATAAAATCTCGTGCGAAATGGTATCAAAACACTTTGCTAGATCCAAGAAAAAACCGCTGGGAGTTTTCTTGGATCTAGCAAAGTGTTAGTGCTCTATACTTACGTGTAGTCAAACAAGCTATTGCGTCTTGTACGGAATTAGTAATCTGTTAACTCAATTACATATAATTAAAAATTTAATTTATTAATGAAAAGTGTCTTAAAAGTTACAGTATATTCAGTTGTATTTTATTACAGTATATTCAGTTGTATCTATGACCAATGGATATTCTGGTTGTTTCGGATGTTATGAATCAAAAAAGCAAATTTCAATGGTGGTGGAATAGATCATTCAAATTGATCGTAGTGTGTTTCTTGTTCTGAGATACTTTTCGTGTCTACATAAATAGTAAGGTTTTTGGATACCTATTTATTCGTATGTAATTGGTAGAATTCCACGATTTAGCCAAAATTGAAGTTAATTTAAGTAAGAAATTCATATGAAACCATCCGCAGTATAACGACGATTATTTCGTTCAACTACGGGCTTTGCAAGGGTTGTATACACTCACATAATGGTCAAGAAACAGCCATAACAATCGACTTAGGTATTGAATTTTAAGCTCACTCGGGCTTAGTAATAACTACCAGTAATGATGAGCAAAACTTCTTCGGTCCTACTGTGGTCTAACGGCAAAGCGAAGCCGAGGTAAACCTCCTTTAAATCATACTCACTCTAAAACGGTAAAGAAAGGTTTCTTTTTCGGTTTAAGGTTTAAGGTTCCCGCGAGTTCTGGTTGGCCGCGTCATTAAAACGCTCAAAAGGATTTTCCGGTCAAACAAAGATGCCTCTCCTCCGAGAATCAATTTTTTTTTCTACCTCATTTTTATTCCGGTTGAATAAATAAAGGTTCACACTCGCTTTGAACGACGTCACGCAAGCGTATATGAATGACATTCAAATGACTACAAACCATTAAATTGTGTACTGACCGTCAATTTTTATATGATCCCAACATCATAATTGCCGGAAAAACCATAAAAACAGCCCTTTTCTTTTTCCCATACAAATGTTTTCTAACTAAAACGTAGTCAAGCACTCACTGTTGTCTAAGCAACGAGGATTGCCACATGCACACATTTTGATTTGGTGGGTTGAAAAGATAGGGCCAAATGAAGTTGATCAGCTGAAATCCCTAATGTACAAGTAGATCCTGGATTGCATGAGGTAGTTATCAAAAACATGATAAATGGTCCCTGTGGAACTCTTAATCAAAATTCACCGTGTATGATGGATGGTAAATGTTCAAAACGATATCCACGGACATCAATATCGGAAACAATTACTGGTAACGACGGTTATCCATTGTATCGTCGCCGATCGACAGCAGACTATGGAAAATCAACAATTCTCAAAAATTAAATCAACAAGATATTGAAGTAGATAATCGTTGGATTGTTCCATATTCACCCATTTTATCAAAGACATTCAAAGCACACATCAACGTTGAATCTTGCCATTCAGTGAAATCTACATTTGCAAATACATTTGAATACACATGTGAAATACATTTGCAAATATGTAACCAAAGGGCTGAGATTGGAATTGGTGCAGAGAATTCCAATGATGAAGTTACCCAATACCAAATGGGTCGCTATGTTAGTAGTAATGAAGCAGTTTGGCGAATATTTTCTTTTCCAATTCATGAGAGACACCCTTCTGTTGTTCACTTAGCTGTACATTTAGAAAATGGACAAAGAGTGTATTTACAGCACAGAACGCAGTACAAAGAGCTGATCAGCCACCATCTACTACATTAAACAGTTTTTTTGAGACACGCCAAAACGATGATTTTGCACAAACATTGCTATATTCTGAAATGCCAAAATATTATACCTGGAATCAATCCTCAATGAGATTTATACGACGGAAACAAGGAAACCCAGTTCCAGGATACCCAGATCTATATTCCACCGATGCGATTGGTCGAATTTATTCAGTACATCCAAGCAATGATGAATGTTTTTATTTACGACTGCTATTAGTCAATGTTCGTGGCCCAACATCATTCCAAGATTTACGAGCTGTTGATGGTGAATTGTGTGGATCCTACAGAGAAGCCTGTCAACGTTTGCAATTGCTAGAAAATGACGCTCATTAGGATCAAACTCTCAATGATGCTGTAATATCATCACCCGCTCATCAAATACGAACATTGTTTTCTATAATCATATCTACATGCTTCCCATCAAACCCAATTGATTTGTGGATCAAGTACAAAGATTATAATATAATATATTATGTGTGATGATATTTTGTATCAAATACGGATTATAATGGGAAATCCAAATATACAAATCAGTGAAGAAATATACAATGAAGCATTGATTTCAATTGAGGACATGTGCGTGATGATGTCAAACAAACTATTAATTCAATTAGGCCGGACCGCGCCCAATGCATGATGCTTTTAACCAAGAGTTGCATCGAGAAAAACTCAACACTTTGAAAGCATTAATTCAAACAATTCTTCCACTGTTAAATGAAAATTTTTCATTGAAAAACAGAAATATGTATTTGGTACTCTTATGAAAGTAACAAATGATGAAACTGGAGGGATTTACTTCTTAGATGCACCTGGTGGTACAGGAAAACCTTTTATGATTTCATTAATATTAGCAACAATTCGCTCACAAAATTAAATTGCACTTGCACTCGCTTCGTCGGGAACACCACTATAAAATACGTAGGAACAAAAAACTGCCACATTACAATTCTTCATGACAGGACAAAGTCTGTCGGGTCCGCTAGTAATGAATAAGTTTGTAAATTTGAATCTGAAGCAATATGCAGACTCATTTCTACATCACTTGTAATAATGAGACTGAAGAATTAATTTTAATTCTTTAGTCTAAGATTTACAAGTGATGTGGCATCGTTCACAGAGCCAGCTATCCCCACAGTGGTGGAATCAAAAACACGACAAGGTAACAACTTAGCAAACCATTACTGCGTACTGGCATGAGTATTTTACGGGACTTGATCAACTTTTCATAATATGATTTTATTTTTTTAAACAAAATTTTAAACAAAACAAAAAAAAATTATTATATTAAACAAAAATTTACTATCAGACCTCTTATATTATAAGAGGTCTGATAGTAAATTTTTGTTTTCTTAAATTCATTTAACTTAATTAAATTCAACCAGTTTTAAGACGAAAAAAAAATTTTTTGAATCAGAGTTATAGCGGACAGGGGGCGCCGATTGGTTGAGGACTGAGTGAATCCACGGACGTAGCACTCCTAGCGGGGCATTGAGGAACTATCTTGTTGCGTTGATGATTCAGGCTACATACACTCGTATTTGACCTTGAGGCCAGTGTGATGGAGGGGGACGGGTTTGTTGTGGCTTTGGAATAAACACAACTAAAGTCCAACTGGGTGTTCTTTGAATTTTCCAGAGGGCACCTGAGACTGAAAGAATGTTCGTCTATGGCAGGGGTCGGCAACATTTTTTCCGTGGTGTGCGAATTTTTCCAAATTCGCAAATTCATGGATTCAGGGGCCGCACTCGAAAATCCTGAAATTTCATTAAAAGTGCTGATTTTGCTTTTTTGAATAAAAAAAAGGTAAAAATGGGTAATCCCCCAGTGAAAACCGTACGTTTGTACGAACCTCCGTTCTCGAGTTATGAATTTGATGGTTAAATCGTGTTGAAGGGTGTGTGAAGGAGTATGTGATTACCCCATTGTAGAAAATCTAGGTTTTAAACGTCTGAAAGACAACATTTTCGTGTTTATCGGGGAAACTATTAATTTTACATAGCTGGCAATATTTTTATTAGACAGGCCATAAAAAACAAACGTTGAATACATGTGCCATTTGTTCCAAACAGACCACGGTGAAGGAATATAATATTTTTTCTTTAATTTGAAATTGCAAATTTCAAAACCTCATAACTTGGTAAATATTTATGATATCGAAATGCGGTTTGTGGCATACGTTTTGTCTTTTTATGCCCTTCAAACAAGTGTTCATAAACATATTATGTAAAACCCAACTTTCGATCTTGCGCCGGGGGCGCAATCGCGGCTGGAACGTCAAGTGGTGGTCATTTTCGGAAAGAAGGGCTCAAGAGCTACAACTTGTACCCCTGGCATTTTTTGCTCAGATCAACCGTTTAGGCAGAAAATGCATTTAAAATTAACACCCTGTATATAAGGGAGGGAATTCATGACGGGAGACTTTCCCTTCTAGGGGTCTCCATGACACAGCATTATCCCAACGTGGTCAGGTTGTCCTTTCTTAGGATCACAAGCAGTGAGTAATCATTTTTTGAAGGAAATAATGTTTTAAAAATCTAATTTTTTTCTTCAAAATGTTCAAATTCATTGCGGGCTACAACTTTTACCCTGGCATTTTTTGCTCAGATCAACCGTTTAGGCAGAAAATGCATTTGAACCGTCTTAAAATCAACACCCTGTATATAAGGGAGGGAATTCATGAAGGGAGACTTTCCCTTCTAGGGGCTCCAGAACACGGAATTATCCCAAATTATGCCGACCCCTGTTTTAGGAGGACCCTCACAACATATAATCTGCCTCATACCACACGGTGTTCGAAAAATAAGAAGAAGATTTCGATTAAAGCACACAATAATGATTATTGTTATGTGCTTAATTTTGATTGATTATCAATTAACGCAAGCCTAATGAATGCATGACAGAGGATACCCACTAGATGGTATGTAGATAATGTCTATTATTGCTATTACAAACATTACACTACATTTTAGGACGAAAATGTTCGATTAAGTTTTTATTACATGTTTTTATGGTCAATTAATGTTTTGAACATAGGTTTTACGTTGAAAGCTCTTCAATGCTGATTTACGTCAATACAGGAATTACTGCTGAACCCTCTAAAGAGACCTTCCTCGTTCGGATCACCAGCGTGAACGGTTCATGTAAACATGTAAATAAAAATACGTCAACCTTTATCGAACATTTTCGTGTGGAGGCTTTCTGTACACCTACATGCTCACTTTCGAGGTTCAAAATAGTTCTCTTTTCTCTAATCTACCGAATGGAAGTGAGCTCCTACTAGAACTCCTATTTGTTTGGTTGGTCTGAGCGTAAATAGCGTGCATTGATCCCAAACCATATGGACAGGATGAGCTGATGGGTTGTGATTTTGTCGACTTTGTAGTGTTGGGAGAAAAAAAATCGCACCTCCGTTATTTTCAGGCCAAAAAGTGCGCGGTTATCATTTTTCCACGCATTATTTCTGTTGTTATCTCAAGAATTTTACGGAAAAAATGACGAAAAACTGGGATTTTCACTGAATTTTCGCCAGGTGTTCCAGAAAATGGGGGTTGGAAGCGGTGCAATCGAATACATAAGGTGATATTCGGTATCACCGATACATTGTTACATAAGTCCTTTGGAAAGGCGTTTGAGTTGGAGTTATAACTAAAAGATAATGAAATTAAACAATTTTCAAAACCTTGAAAATCAGCGTTTCTTTATAAAACGAGCTGGATTTGGATTCAGCATCCCAAAAAACGTAAGAAATCGACCGGCGGGATGTAACACTGACCCAACATTTAATAGAAATCAACAACTAGGTGATTAATAGTAACTAATAATTATTAGAGCAATTAATCCAAGAAATAATGTGATATTTCTGAAATTGGTTAATTAGGTACATCTACTTCGTTTTTCGTCTTATAGCTGGTCGCACAGCATAGCAAAGACTGTATTGGTGGCCAAAAAGACTACGAAATCGAATGAAAATAGTGCCCTGGGCATCGCATACTTTTCCTCGGATTTGCAATGATTTGTAAAGAAACTTATAACGTGGGACTTTATTTGTTTTCGGTTTCTGTTATTCCTCTTTGCGTCAATAAGAACAATCCTAAGGTTGGTGAAATACCACAAAAAACAATTGAATTCATTATGAGAATCTCAGTGCATTATGAGAATCTTAGAAGACCAGGATTGTCCGAACACTCATCTCAACGAAACCATCTGCTAATATTAAATACAAGAAGATCATAAATTAAGTACAAGAAGATCATAAACACAACCCCCAAGACTGTCGCCGTACATACTCATGTTTCATCAAATGACACAGTACATGATTTTCTACTTTATAATATTTTAAACCACAGGAAACGACATTTGCCACATACGATTTTGCATCTGATTAGTACGTTTAAAGTTGCATAATATTTAGATTATATCCTGGATCTACATCTTGATCTACATCTCTTTATGTCGTGCCCTTGTCGCTTCCTGCAGGTCCCCATCACGTTACACGCCATTGTCCCTCGCGGCTCTGCTCACTAGGCGCTTACTACATGTACAATTGAACGTGAAAATAGAAAAAGTAGAAGAAAAAAGTGAGAAAAACGAAAATAAAAAAATGTTCCAGTTTCACGGACAATGGGGTTTTGAACCACAATCCCACGTCCATACGCACTGCTCCTGCGCACTCCAAAGAGCTCGTGCGCATTGTTTATGACTGCGATCCTGAAATGCTTAATCAGAGTGTGAAACTCGCGAGGTCAATTCTGCTTTTGACGGGCGAGGGGGAGAAAAATGCACTTTAGAAACGGTGTGAGGTAGATTTGCCTACGTTGGGCCGTAGAGCGGTGTCGAGAGGAAAGTTGTACTCGCATAATTCGTCGGTCGGGATGTATTATGACGTTGAAACGGTTAGGTGTTTCATATACAAATAAATCACAGGGATGAAATATGTATGTGGTTTTTTCCCCCTTTATTGGGCAAGGTTGCATACAACACCCATGTGCCATCATCAGTAAGGCTTGGATATAAATATTTACATACCTATATCTCTGCAAGAGAAAAATCAGATGCCCTCCATGAATGATACCTACTGGTTTAAATAAAAATATAGCACTCATAATAAAACTTATACAAAAATAAAACTTATACAAAGATATGAAGATGAGAGACAGCTATTCCTGATTTGTTTCGAACAGAGTCCTTACCGTAGCTTGTAGCTTGTGGCAAAATTCGTTTGACAAAAATGTCCATGCTTCTGAGTAACGACGGTAAGGACTCTGTTCGAAACAAATCAGGAATTGTCGACTCAAATACATCGTGAAAACGAAAAAAAGTTGACTTCATATCGACTCGAGGTGTTTATTTGAGTTCGAATGGACCATCAAGAAGAGCAATTGTCGACTCAAATACATCGTGAAAACGAAAAAAAGTTGACTTCATATCGACTCGAGGTGTGTATTTGAGTTCGAATGGACCTTAAGAAGAGCAATTGTCGACTCAAATACATCGTGAAAACGAAAAAAAAGTAGACTTCATATCGACTCGAGGTGTTTATTTGAGTTCGAATGGACCTTCAAGAAGAGCAATTGTCGACTCAAATACTTCGTGAAAACGAAAAAAAGTAGACTTCATATCGACACGAGGTGTTTATTTGAGTTCGAATGGCCCTTCAAGAAGAGCAATTGTCGACTCAAATACATCGTGAAAACGAAAAAAAGTTGACTTCATATCGACTCGAGGTGTGTATTTGAGTTCGAATGGACCTTCAAGAAGAGCAATTGTCGACTCAAATACATCGTGAAAACGAAAAAAAGTTGACTTCATATCGACTCGAGGTGTGTATTTGAGTTCGAATGGACCTTCAAGAAGAGCAATTGTCGACTCAAATACATCGTGAAAACGAAAAAACTCTGCAAATTCTTGACACAACGGTTCATTATCTTCTTTGTACAGATCACCCTTCTGTCTAGATCACTAGGTCTAAATGTCTAGATCCTAAATGTTAGATTAATTATTATTATCAATTATCACTAATTATTAACAATTTTATCAAGTACCTAGTGAAAATTATTATAATTTATTGTTAAGTATTAATAATTATTATTAATTATGATTAATTAATACGATATAATTCTGGGGTTTTTAATACTACGTCGGTAATAATTTTTCTATAAAAGAAGTACCTACCAACAAACATTCGAAATTACCTTCATTTCCGTAGCACGAAACGCACCTCAGAACAACAAACTCGACATCACTTAAGCCATATGATGTTCCAAAGAGCTTGTTAGTATGAAAATGGACCTGTATTTCAACAGTTTGATACACGATCGTGTTGTGAGGCACAATCTTTGAGCCCTCATAGTGAACGAACGGCTGGTCGTACAAAGCTGCGGATGGTCTTAAAAAATTCTACGGAACAAACTCTATCTAAATATGAAATAAAAAAAATACCGTTCTATATGAATTTTTCGAGATATGAGATTTTCAAATTTTCAAAATTCGTTTTGAACCCCTTCCCCTTGACCTAGGGTTATGAAAAGTTTCGAGGACCATTGTTGGGTTGGTCGAAACCCATAAAAAAAATTTCGTAATTTTAACTCAACGCTAACTGGGCAAAGTGGCGCGGACGGCGGACGGCGTACGGCGGATGGACGGATTTTGGTTTATTATCTTCGATAATGAACCATTGGAATCGCCCAAAGAAAAAAAACTCTGCAAATTCTTGACACAACGGTTCATTATCTTCTTTGTACAGATCACCCTTCTGTCTAGATCACTAGGTCTAAATGTCTAGATCCTAAATGTTAGATTAATTATTATTGTCAATTATCACTAATTATTAACAATTTTATCAAGTAAGTACCTACTGAAAATTATTATAATTTATTGTTAGGTATTGATAATTCGTATTTATTATTAATAATAATTATTATTAATTATGATTAATTAATACGATATAATTCTGGGGTTTTTAATACTACGTCGGTAATAATTTTTCTATAAAAGAAGTACCTACCAACAAACATTCGAAATTACCTTCATTTCCGTAGCACGAAACGCACCTCAGAACAACAAACTCGACATCACTTAAGCCATATGATGTTCCAAAGAGCTTGTTAGTATGAAAATGGACCTGTATTTCAACAGTTTGATTCACGATCGGATTATCTTTGAGCCGTCATTGTGAACGAACGGCTGGTCGTACAAAGCTGCGGATGGTCTTAAAACTAGTGAAAATTATTATAATTTATTGTTAGGTATTGATAATTCGTATTTATTATTAATAATTATTATTATTAATTATGATCAATTAATACGATATAATTTTGGGGTTTTTAATACTACGTCGGTAATAATTTTTCTATAAAAGAAGTACCTACCAACAAACATTCGAAATTACCTTCATTTCCGTAGCACGAAACGCACCTCAGAACAACAAACTCGACATCACTTAAGCCATATGATGTTCCAAAGAGCTTGTTAGTATGAAAATGGACCTGTATTTCAACAGTTTGATTCACGATCGGGTTGTGAGGCACAATCTTTGAGCCGTCATTGTGAACGAACGGCTGGTCGTACAAAGCTGCGGATGGTCTTAAAAAATTCTACGGAACAAACTCTATCTAAATATGAAATAAAAAACATACCGTTTGATGAGAATTTTTCGAGATATGGAATTTTCAAAATTTCAAAATTCGTTTTGAACCCCTTCCCCTTGACCTAGGGTTATGAAAAGTTTCGTGGATCATTGTGGGGCTGGTCCAAACCCAGAAACCAAATTTCGTAATTTTAACTCAACGCTAACTGGGCAAAGTGCCTCGGACGGCGGACGGCGGACGGCGGACGGCG
>CAWUBA010000197.1:25000-46058 GCA_963920205.1 Stenodema calcarata | reverse complement strand
AAGGTGATACCGCCATTTTTAATTTGGATATAAGCCCATTTGATGAAAAACCGTGGATATGAGCCATTTTGAAAAAAAAATGGGACTCTTGAATAAAAACATCACATTTCCATCCCTTGTTATTTAATATAAAATTGAAAGATAAAAATAATATGATAATAATAAATGAAAGTCATACACACCAGTATCAGATGGATGAAAGCCACTTCGATGAAAAAGATTCAGTTGAACATAACGGGGTGGATTTTCAGTAAACCGATTTTCAGTGAGCTTTTAGAGGTGGATAGAAATCGTTTTGGAAGGAAATCAACTCAGGAGGTGCTAGGCTTCACCCCAAAGATTCATTTTCCACAAAAAAAACGAAAAGTGTAAAAAGTGGATATAAGCCCGTTTGAAAGTAAGCTCCTCATATCGACTCGACGTTTTTATTTTAGTTCGAATGGACCTTCAAGAAGAGCATTTGTCGACTCAAATACTTCGTGAAAACGAAAAAAGTTGACTTCATATCGACTCGAGGTGTTTATTTGAGTTCGAATGAACCTTCAAGAAGAGCAATTGTCGACTCAAATACTTCGTGAAAACGAAAAAAAGTTGACTTCATATCGACTCGAGGTGTGCATTTGAGTTCGAATGGACCTTCAAGAAGAGCAATTGTCGACTCAAATACTTCGTGAAAACGAAAAAATGTTGACTTCATATCGACTCGAGGTGTTTATTTGAGTTCGAATGGACCTTCATGGACCTTCCATACAGGTGAACGGCAAAGGTGAAATTGTATTAATACGTCATACAGGTGAACGGCAAACTTGGACACCTCCTTAAGAGTTTCATAGTTACTCCCGCCGTTTACCCGCACTTGCTTGTGAATGGGAAACGTAATTCCACCTAAACCCAATGAATATTGAGAGGATAGGGATTGATGGATATAACAAGGGCGAAATATTGCGCATTACCCACCTTAATCTTATCACCGACTTTAGGAATTATTCTTATATACTTTCCATACAGGTGAACGGCAAAGGTGAAATTGTATTAATACGTCATACAGGTGAACGGCAAACTTGGACACCTCCTTAAGAGTTTCATAGTTACTCCCGCCGTTTACCCGCACTTGCTTGTGAATGGGAAACGTAATTCCACCTAAACCCAATGTTAATTTTCTTATATACTTAATATTCTTATATCCTTTCCATACAGGTGAACGGCAAACGGAATACACCTCCATTCAGGTGAACGGCAAAAATGAAGAATTGAAAAATAGAAAAATACTTTTATTAACTTTCTATACAGGTGAACGGCAAAGGTGAAATTGTATTAATTTGTCATATATGTCTGAATAATTATTATACACTTTCATACAGGAGAATGGCAAAAATGAAATTGAATACATACTTTTATTAACGTTGCGCGAGTGGACGAAAATAATCGTTTTTGTGAATGGGAAACGTAATTGCTTGTGAATGGGAAACGTAATTCCATCTAAACCCAATGAATATTGAGAGGATAGGGATTGATGGATATAACAAGGGCGAAATATTGGGCAGAAATGAAAGTGTAGAGATCGTACACACTATTTTCAACGTCAAAACGTGGACTTGTGTTAATTTTCTATTGTTTGTTACCCACTTTAATCTTATCACCGACTTTAGGAATTATTCTTATATACTTTCCATACAGGTGAACGGCAAAGGTGAAATTGTATTAATACGTCATACAGGTGAACGGCAAACTTGGACACCTCCTTAAGAGTTTCATAGTTACTCCCGCCGTTTACCCGCACTTGCTTGTGAATGGGAAACTCGAGGTGTTTATTTGAGTTCGAATGGACCTTCAAGAAGAACGAAAAAAAGTTGACTTCATATGAGGAGCTTACTTTCAAAAGGGCTTATATCCACTTCGAACTTTTTTTGGGAAAACGAAAAAAACAATTTATGATATGATGCAAGATTGCAAAGGTTCTCACGTTTCCATTATAGTTTCTACATAGCAGTGTAAAGAACACCATATATTTTCAATTATCTACTTTACATATTGAAGGTGATACCGCCATTTTTAATTTGGATATAAGCCCATTTGATGAAAAACCGTGGATATGAGCCATTTTGAAAAAAAAATGGGACTCTTGAATAAAAACATCACATTTCCATCCCTTGTTATTTAATATAAAATTGAAAGATAAAAATAATATGATAATAATAAATGAAAGTCATACACACCAGTATCAGATGGATGAAAGCCACTTCGATGAAAAAGATTCAGTTGAACATAACGGGGTGGATTTTCAGTAAACCGATTTTCAGTGAGCTTTTAGAGGTGGATAGAAATCGTTTTGGAAGGAAATCAACTCAGGAGGTGCTAGGCTTCACCCCAAAGATTCATTTTCCACAAAAAAAACGAAAAGTGTAAAAAGTGGATATAAGCCCGTTTGAAAGTAAGCTCCTCATATCGACTCGACGTTTTTATTTTAGTTCGAATGGACCTTCAAGAAGAGCATTTGTCGACTCAAATACTTCGTGAAAACGAAAAAAGTTGACTTCATATCGACTCGAGGTGTTTATTTGAGTTCGAATGAACCTTCAAGAAGAGCAATTGTCGACTCAAATACTTCGTGAAAACGAAAAAAAGTTGACTTCATATCGACTCGAGGTGTGCATTTGAGTTCGAATGGACCTTCAAGAAGAGCAATTGTCGACTCAAATACTTCGTGAAAACGAAAAAATGTTGACTTCATATCGACTCGAGGTGTTTATTTGAGTTCGAATGGACCTTCATGGACCTTCCATACAGGTGAACGGCAAAGGTGAAATTGTATTAATACGTCATACAGGTGAACGGCAAACTTGGACACCTCCTTAAGAGTTTCATAGTTACTCCCGCCGTTTACCCGCACTTGCTTGTGAATGGGAAACGTAATTCCACCTAAACCCAATGAATATTGAGAGGATAGGGATTGATGGATATAACAAGGGCGAAATATTGCGCAGAAATGAAAGTGTAGAGATCGTACACACTACTTTCAACGTCAAAACGTGGACTTGTGTTAATTTTCTATTCTTTGCTACCCACCTTAATCTTATCACCGACTTTAGGAATTATTCTTATATACTTTCCATACAGGTGAACGGCGAAGGTGAAATTGTATTAATACGTCATACAGGTGAACGGCAAACTTGGACACCTCCTTAAGAGTTTCATACTCCTTACTTGCTTGTGAATGGGGAACGTAATTCCATCTAAACCCAATGAATATTGAGAGGATAGGGATTGATGGATATAACAAGGGCGAAATATTGGGCAGAAATGAAAGTGTAGAGATCGTACACACTATTTTCAACGTCAAAACGTGGACTTGTGTTAATTTTCTATTCTTTGTTACCCACCTTAATCTTATCACCGACTTTAGGAATTATTCTTATATACTTTCCATACAGGTGAACGGCAAAGGTGAAATTGTATTAATACGTCATACAGGTGAACGGCAAACTTGGACACCTCCTTAAGAGTTTCATAGTTACTCCCGCCGTTTACCCGCACTTGCTTGTGAATGGGAAACTCGAGGTGTTTATTTGAGTTCGAATGGACCTTCAAGAAGAACGAAAAAAAGTTGACTTCATATGAGGAGCTTACTTTCAAAAGGGCTTATATCCACTTCGAACTTTTTTTGGGAAAACGAAAAAAACAATTTATGATATGATGCAAGATTGCAAAGGTTCTCACGTTTCCATTATAGTTTCTACATAGCAGTGTAAAGAACACCATATATTTTCAATTATCTACTTTACATATTGAAGGTGATACCGCCATTTTTAATTTGGATATAAGCCCATTTGATGAAAAACCGTGGATATGAGCCATTTTGAAAAAAAAATGGGACTCTTGAATAAAAACATCACATTTCCATCCCTTGTTATTTAATATAAAATTGAAAGATAAAAATAATATGATAATAATAAATGAAAGTCATACACACCAGTATCAGATGGATGAAAGCCACTTCGATGAAAAAGATTCAGTTGAACATAACGGGGTGGATTTTCAGTAAACCGATTTTCAGTGAGCTTTTAGAGGTGGATAGAAATCGTTTTGGAAGGAAATCAACTCAGGAGGTGCTAGGCTTCACCCCAAAGATTCATTTTCCACAAAAAAAACGAAAAGTGTAAAAAGTGGATATAAGCCCGTTTGAAAGTAAGCTCCTCATATCGACTCGACGTTTTTATTTTAGTTCGAATGGACCTTCAAGAAGAGCATTTGTCGACTCAAATACTTCGTGAAAACGAAAAAAGTTGACTTCATATCGACTCGAGGTGTTTATTTGAGTTCGAATGAACCTTCAAGAAGAGCAATTGTCGACTCAAATACTTCGTGAAAACGAAAAAAAGTTGACTTCATATCGACTCGAGGTGTGCATTTGAGTTCGAATGGACCTTCAAGAAGAGCAATTGTCGACTCAAATACTTCGTGAAAACGAAAAAATGTTGACTTCATATCGACTCGAGGTGTTTATTTGAGTTCGAATGGACCTTCATGGACCTTCCATACAGGTGAACGGCAAAGGTGAAATTGTATTAATACGTCATACAGGTGAACGGCAAACTTGGACACCTCCTTAAGAGTTTCATAGTTACTCCCGCCGTTTACCCGCACTTGCTTGTGAATGGGAAACGTAATTCCACCTAAACCCAATGAATATTGAGAGGATAGGGATTGATGGATATAACAAGGGCGAAATATTGCGCAGAAATGAAAGTGTAGAGATCGTACACACTACTTTCAACGTCAAAACGTGGACTTGTGTTAATTTTCTATTCTTTGCTACCCACCTTAATCTTATCACCGACTTTAGGAATTATTCTTATATACTTTCCATACAGGTGAACGGCGAAGGTGAAATTGTATTAATACGTCATACAGGTGAACGGCAAACTTGGACACCTCCTTAAGAGTTTCATACTCCTTACTTGCTTGTGAATGGGGAACGTAATTCCATCTAAACCCAATGAATATTGAGAGGATAGGGATTGATGGATATAACAAGGGCGAAATATTGGGCAGAAATGAAAGTGTAGAGATCGTACACACTATTTTCAACGTCAAAACGTGGACTTGTGTTAATTTTCTATTCTTTGTTACCCACCTTAATCTTATCACCGACTTTAGGAATTATTCTTATATACTTTCCATACAGGTGAACGGCAAAGGTGAAATTGTATTAATACGTCATACAGGTGAACGGCAAACTTGGACACCTCCTTAAGAGTTTCATAGTTACTCCCGCCGTTTACCCGCACTTGCTTGTGAATGGGAAACTCGAGGTGTTTATTTGAGTTCGAATGGACCTTCAAGAAGAACGAAAAAAAGTTGACTTCATATGAGGAGCTTACTTTCAAAAGGGCTTATATCCACTTCGAACTTTTTTTGGGAAAACGAAAAAAACAATTTATGATATGATGCAAGATTGCAAAGGTTCTCACGTTTCCATTATAGTTTCTACATAGCAGTGTAAAGAACACCATATATTTTCAATTATCTACTTTACATATTGAAGGTGATACCGCCATTTTTAATTTGGATATAAGCCCATTTGATGAAAAACCGTGGATATGAGCCATTTTGAAAAAAAAATGGGACTCTTGAATAAAAACATCACATTTCCATCCCTTGTTATTTAATATAAAATTGAAAGATAAAAATAATATGATAATAATAAATGAAAGTCATACACACCAGTATCAGATGGATGAAAGCCACTTCGATGAAAAAGATTCAGTTGAACATAACGGGGTGGATTTTCAGTAAACCGATTTTCAGTGAGCTTTTAGAGGTGGATAGAAATCGTTTTGGAAGGAAATCAACTCAGGAGGTGCTAGGCTTCACCCCAAAGATTCATTTTCCACAAAAAAAACGAAAAGTGTAAAAAGTGGATATAAGCCCGTTTGAAAGTAAGCTCCTCATATCGACTCGACGTTTTTATTTTAGTTCGAATGGACCTTCAAGAAGAGCATTTGTCGACTCAAATACTTCGTGAAAACGAAAAAAGTTGACTTCATATCGACTCGAGGTGTTTATTTGAGTTCGAATGAACCTTCAAGAAGAGCAATTGTCGACTCAAATACTTCGTGAAAACGAAAAAAAGTTGACTTCATATCGACTCGAGGTGTGCATTTGAGTTCGAATGGACCTTCAAGAAGAGCAATTGTCGACTCAAATACTTCGTGAAAACGAAAAAATGTTGACTTCATATCGACTCGAGGTGTTTATTTGAGTTCGAATGGACCTTCATGGACCTTCCATACAGGTGAACGGCAAAGGTGAAATTGTATTAATACGTCATACAGGTGAACGGCAAACTTGGACACCTCCTTAAGAGTTTCATAGTTACTCCCGCCGTTTACCCGCACTTGCTTGTGAATGGGAAACGTAATTCCACCTAAACCCAATGAATATTGAGAGGATAGGGATTGATGGATATAACAAGGGCGAAATATTGCGCAGAAATGAAAGTGTAGAGATCGTACACACTACTTTCAACGTCAAAACGTGGACTTGTGTTAATTTTCTATTCTTTGCTACCCACCTTAATCTTATCACCGACTTTAGGAATTATTCTTATATACTTTCCATACAGGTGAACGGCGAAGGTGAAATTGTATTAATACGTCATACAGGTGAACGGCAAACTTGGACACCTCCTTAAGAGTTTCATACTCCTTACTTGCTTGTGAATGGGGAACGTAATTCCATCTAAACCCAATGAATATTGAGAGGATAGGGATTGATGGATATAACAAGGGCGAAATATTGGGCAGAAATGAAAGTGTAGAGATCGTACACACTATTTTCAACGTCAAAACGTGGACTTGTGTTAATTTTCTATTCTTTGTTACCCACCTTAATCTTATCACCGACTTTAGGAATTATTCTTATATACTTTCCATACAGGTGAACGGCAAAGGTGAAATTGTATTAATACGTCATACAGGTGAACGGCAAACTTGGACACCTCCTTAAGAGTTTCATAGTTACTCCCGCCGTTTACCCGCACTTGCTTGTGAATGGGAAACTCGAGGTGTTTATTTGAGTTCGAATGGACCTTCAAGAAGAACGAAAAAAAGTTGACTTCATATGAGGAGCTTACTTTCAAAAGGGCTTATATCCACTTCGAACTTTTTTTGGGAAAACGAAAAAAACAATTTATGATATGATGCAAGATTGCAAAGGTTCTCACGTTTCCATTATAGTTTCTACATAGCAGTGTAAAGAACACCATATATTTTCAATTATCTACTTTACATATTGAAGGTGATACCGCCATTTTTAATTTGGATATAAGCCCATTTGATGAAAAACCGTGGATATGAGCCATTTTGAAAAAAAAATGGGACTCTTGAATAAAAACATCACATTTCCATCCCTTGTTATTTAATATAAAATTGAAAGATAAAAATAATATGATAATAATAAATGAAAGTCATACACACCAGTATCAGATGGATGAAAGCCACTTCGATGAAAAAGATTCAGTTGAACATAACGGGGTGGATTTTCAGTAAACCGATTTTCAGTGAGCTTTTAGAGGTGGATAGAAATCGTTTTGGAAGGAAATCAACTCAGGAGGTGCTAGGCTTCACCCCAAAGATTCATTTTCCACAAAAAAAACGAAAAGTGTAAAAAGTGGATATAAGCCCGTTTGAAAGTAAGCTCCTCATATCGACTCGACGTTTTTATTTTAGTTCGAATGGACCTTCAAGAAGAGCATTTGTCGACTCAAATACTTCGTGAAAACGAAAAAAGTTGACTTCATATCGACTCGAGGTGTTTATTTGAGTTCGAATGAACCTTCAAGAAGAGCAATTGTCGACTCAAATACTTCGTGAAAACGAAAAAAAGTTGACTTCATATCGACTCGAGGTGTGCATTTGAGTTCGAATGGACCTTCAAGAAGAGCAATTGTCGACTCAAATACTTCGTGAAAACGAAAAAATGTTGACTTCATATCGACTCGAGGTGTTTATTTGAGTTCGAATGGACCTTCATGGACCTTCCATACAGGTGAACGGCAAAGGTGAAATTGTATTAATACGTCATACAGGTGAACGGCAAACTTGGACACCTCCTTAAGAGTTTCATAGTTACTCCCGCCGTTTACCCGCACTTGCTTGTGAATGGGAAACGTAATTCCACCTAAACCCAATGAATATTGAGAGGATAGGGATTGATGGATATAACAAGGGCGAAATATTGCGCAGAAATGAAAGTGTAGAGATCGTACACACTACTTTCAACGTCAAAACGTGGACTTGTGTTAATTTTCTATTCTTTGCTACCCACCTTAATCTTATCACCGACTTTAGGAATTATTCTTATATACTTTCCATACAGGTGAACGGCGAAGGTGAAATTGTATTAATACGTCATACAGGTGAACGGCAAACTTGGACACCTCCTTAAGAGTTTCATACTCCTTACTTGCTTGTGAATGGGGAACGTAATTCCATCTAAACCCAATGAATATTGAGAGGATAGGGATTGATGGATATAACAAGGGCGAAATATTGGGCAGAAATGAAAGTGTAGAGATCGTACACACTATTTTCAACGTCAAAACGTGGACTTGTGTTAATTTTCTATTCTTTGTTACCCACCTTAATCTTATCACCGACTTTAGGAATTATTCTTATATACTTTCCATACAGGTGAACGGCAAAGGTGAAATTGTATTAATACGTCATACAGGTGAACGGCAAACTTGGACACCTCCTTAAGAGTTTCATAGTTACTCCCGCCGTTTACCCGCACTTGCTTGTGAATGGGAAACTCGAGGTGTTTATTTGAGTTCGAATGGACCTTCAAGAAGAACGAAAAAAAGTTGACTTCATATGAGGAGCTTACTTTCAAAAGGGCTTATATCCACTTCGAACTTTTTTTGGGAAAACGAAAAAAACAATTTATGATATGATGCAAGATTGCAAAGGTTCTCACGTTTCCATTATAGTTTCTACATAGCAGTGTAAAGAACACCATATATTTTCAATTATCTACTTTACATATTGAAGGTGATACCGCCATTTTTAATTTGGATATAAGCCCATTTGATGAAAAACCGTGGATATGAGCCATTTTGAAAAAAAAATGGGACTCTTGAATAAAAACATCACATTTCCATCCCTTGTTATTTAATATAAAATTGAAAGATAAAAATAATATGATAATAATAAATGAAAGTCATACACACCAGTATCAGATGGATGAAAGCCACTTCGATGAAAAAGATTCAGTTGAACATAACGGGGTGGATTTTCAGTAAACCGATTTTCAGTGAGCTTTTAGAGGTGGATAGAAATCGTTTTGGAAGGAAATCAACTCAGGAGGTGCTAGGCTTCACCCCAAAGATTCATTTTCCACAAAAAAAACGAAAAGTGTAAAAAGTGGATATAAGCCCGTTTGAAAGTAAGCTCCTCATATCGACTCGACGTTTTTATTTTAGTTCGAATGGACCTTCAAGAAGAGCATTTGTCGACTCAAATACTTCGTGAAAACGAAAAAAGTTGACTTCATATCGACTCGAGGTGTTTATTTGAGTTCGAATGAACCTTCAAGAAGAGCAATTGTCGACTCAAATACTTCGTGAAAACGAAAAAAAGTTGACTTCATATCGACTCGAGGTGTGCATTTGAGTTCGAATGGACCTTCAAGAAGAGCAATTGTCGACTCAAATACTTCGTGAAAACGAAAAAATGTTGACTTCATATCGACTCGAGGTGTTTATTTGAGTTCGAATGGACCTTCATGGACCTTCCATACAGGTGAACGGCAAAGGTGAAATTGTATTAATACGTCATACAGGTGAACGGCAAACTTGGACACCTCCTTAAGAGTTTCATAGTTACTCCCGCCGTTTACCCGCACTTGCTTGTGAATGGGAAACGTAATTCCACCTAAACCCAATGAATATTGAGAGGATAGGGATTGATGGATATAACAAGGGCGAAATATTGCGCAGAAATGAAAGTGTAGAGATCGTACACACTACTTTCAACGTCAAAACGTGGACTTGTGTTAATTTTCTATTCTTTGCTACCCACCTTAATCTTATCACCGACTTTAGGAATTATTCTTATATACTTTCCATACAGGTGAACGGCGAAGGTGAAATTGTATTAATACGTCATACAGGTGAACGGCAAACTTGGACACCTCCTTAAGAGTTTCATACTCCTTACTTGCTTGTGAATGGGGAACGTAATTCCATCTAAACCCAATGAATATTGAGAGGATAGGGATTGATGGATATAACAAGGGCGAAATATTGGGCAGAAATGAAAGTGTAGAGATCGTACACACTATTTTCAACGTCAAAACGTGGACTTGTGTTAATTTTCTATTCTTTGTTACCCACCTTAATCTTATCACCGACTTTAGGAATTATTCTTATATACTTTCCATACAGGTGAACGGCAAAGGTGAAATTGTATTAATACGTCATACAGGTGAACGGCAAACTTGGACACCTCCTTAAGAGTTTCATAGTTACTCCCGCCGTTTACCCGCACTTGCTTGTGAATGGGAAACTCGAGGTGTTTATTTGAGTTCGAATGGACCTTCAAGAAGAACGAAAAAAAGTTGACTTCATATGAGGAGCTTACTTTCAAAAGGGCTTATATCCACTTCGAACTTTTTTTGGGAAAACGAAAAAAACAATTTATGATATGATGCAAGATTGCAAAGGTTCTCACGTTTCCATTATAGTTTCTACATAGCAGTGTAAAGAACACCATATATTTTCAATTATCTACTTTACATATTGAAGGTGATACCGCCATTTTTAATTTGGATATAAGCCCATTTGATGAAAAACCGTGGATATGAGCCATTTTGAAAAAAAAATGGGACTCTTGAATAAAAACATCACATTTCCATCCCTTGTTATTTAATATAAAATTGAAAGATAAAAATAATATGATAATAATAAATGAAAGTCATACACACCAGTATCAGATGGATGAAAGCCACTTCGATGAAAAAGATTCAGTTGAACATAACGGGGTGGATTTTCAGTAAACCGATTTTCAGTGAGCTTTTAGAGGTGGATAGAAATCGTTTTGGAAGGAAATCAACTCAGGAGGTGCTAGGCTTCACCCCAAAGATTCATTTTCCACAAAAAAAACGAAAAGTGTAAAAAGTGGATATAAGCCCGTTTGAAAGTAAGCTCCTCATATCGACTCGACGTTTTTATTTTAGTTCGAATGGACCTTCAAGAAGAGCATTTGTCGACTCAAATACTTCGTGAAAACGAAAAAAGTTGACTTCATATCGACTCGAGGTGTTTATTTGAGTTCGAATGAACCTTCAAGAAGAGCAATTGTCGACTCAAATACTTCGTGAAAACGAAAAAAAGTTGACTTCATATCGACTCGAGGTGTGCATTTGAGTTCGAATGGACCTTCAAGAAGAGCAATTGTCGACTCAAATACTTCGTGAAAACGAAAAAATGTTGACTTCATATCGACTCGAGGTGTTTATTTGAGTTCGAATGGACCTTCATGGACCTTCCATACAGGTGAACGGCAAAGGTGAAATTGTATTAATACGTCATACAGGTGAACGGCAAACTTGGACACCTCCTTAAGAGTTTCATAGTTACTCCCGCCGTTTACCCGCACTTGCTTGTGAATGGGAAACGTAATTCCACCTAAACCCAATGAATATTGAGAGGATAGGGATTGATGGATATAACAAGGGCGAAATATTGCGCAGAAATGAAAGTGTAGAGATCGTACACACTACTTTCAACGTCAAAACGTGGACTTGTGTTAATTTTCTATTCTTTGCTACCCACCTTAATCTTATCACCGACTTTAGGAATTATTCTTATATACTTTCCATACAGGTGAACGGCGAAGGTGAAATTGTATTAATACGTCATACAGGTGAACGGCAAACTTGGACACCTCCTTAAGAGTTTCATACTCCTTACTTGCTTGTGAATGGGGAACGTAATTCCATCTAAACCCAATGAATATTGAGAGGATAGGGATTGATGGATATAACAAGGGCGAAATATTGGGCAGAAATGAAAGTGTAGAGATCGTACACACTATTTTCAACGTCAAAACGTGGACTTGTGTTAATTTTCTATTCTTTGTTACCCACCTTAATCTTATCACCGACTTTAGGAATTATTCTTATATACTTTCCATACAGGTGAACGGCAAAGGTGAAATTGTATTAATACGTCATACAGGTGAACGGCAAACTTGGACACCTCCTTAAGAGTTTCATAGTTACTCCCGCCGTTTACCCGCACTTGCTTGTGAATGGGAAACTCGAGGTGTTTATTTGAGTTCGAATGGACCTTCAAGAAGAACGAAAAAAAGTTGACTTCATATGAGGAGCTTACTTTCAAAAGGGCTTATATCCACTTCGAACTTTTTTTGGGAAAACGAAAAAAACAATTTATGATATGATGCAAGATTGCAAAGGTTCTCACGTTTCCATTATAGTTTCTACATAGCAGTGTAAAGAACACCATATATTTTCAATTATCTACTTTACATATTGAAGGTGATACCGCCATTTTGGTTTATTATCTTCGATAATGAACCATTGGAATCGCCCAAAGAAAAAAAAATTTTAACCCCCCCTCAAAATTTGTTGGTTTACGTTTCAAGACACGTAGATTCAGAAAATCGAATAAAAAAAAATCCGTCCGTCCGCCGTACGCCGTACGCCGTACACCGTACGCCGTACGCCGTACGCCGTACGCCGTCCCCCGTACGCCGTCCGCCGTCCGTGCCACTTTGCCCAGTTAGCGTTGAGCTAAAATTACGAAATTTGGTTTCTGGGTTTGGACCAGCCCCACAATGATCCTCGAAACTTTTAATAACCCTAGGTCAAGGGGAAGGGGTTCAAAACGAACTTTGAAATTTCGACAATGTCATATCTCTAAAAATTCTCATGAAACGGTGTAAGTTTTAGTTCACTTTTGAATGACCTGAAAAATTACGAATCTTTTAAGACAAATTGGATTTTTGTGCGACCAGCCGTTCGTTCACAGTGACCGCGCAAAGTTTTAGGAAAAACACTAAACTTTCGCGTCGAAAACGGCCGTTATGTGACCCAACCTCCAGACGCCAAGAATAAAACTACCTTTTTTCATCTTCCCGGTAAACTACAGTCTAGAAATTTTAACCGTGAGTCGGGGATAGACCACATTGCAATATTCACTCGGTTTCTCATCTGTAAAATTGTTTAAATAATACCTTTTTGTAATAATACAAATTAAATTTTGATGATGAGCTATTGACTTGAAATTTTAAAAATAGGTCAGAACTGGATCACAATGCAATATTCACTCGGTTTCTTGTCTGTAAAATTGTTTAAATAATACCTATTTGTTTAAACAAATTAAATTTTGATGATGAGCTAGATACTTGAAATTTTAAATATAGGTCAGAAATGGATGACATTTCAATATTCACTCGGTTTGTATGACATGGTATGAGTATGGTATGGTATATTATTGTATATATGATTTGGTATAGTACAGTATGGTATGATAGGAAAGAAATTCGTATGGTATGGTATGAGTACGGTGAGAATATGGTATGGTGCCGATTTGCAATACAGTCTGGTATAGACAGAAGGGTGATCTGCACAAGGAAGATAATAAACCGTTGTGTCAATAATTTGCAGAGTTTTTAATTTGGATATAAGCCCATTTGATGAAAAACCGTGGATATGAGCCATTTTGAAAAAAAAATGGGACTCTTGAATAAAAACATCACATTTCCATCCCTTGTTATTTAATATAAAATTGAAAGATAAAAATAATATGATAATAATAAATGAAAGTCATACACACCAGTATCAGATGGATGAAAGCCACTTCGATGAAAAAGATTCAGTTGAACATAACGGGGTGGATTTTCAGTAAACCGATTTTCAGTGAGCTTTTAGAGGTGGATAGAAATCGTTTTGGAAGGAAATCAACTCAGGAGGTGCTAGGCTTCACCCCAAAGATTCATTTTCCACAAAAAAAACGAAAAGTGTAAAAAGTGGATATAAGCCCGTTTGAAAGTAAGCTCCTCATATCGACTCGACGTTTTTATTTTAGTTCGAATGGACCTTCAAGAAGAGCATTTGTCGACTCAAATACTTCGTGAAAACGAAAAAAGTTGACTTCATATCGACTCGAGGTGTTTATTTGAGTTCGAATGAACCTTCAAGAAGAGCAATTGTCGACTCAAATACTTCGTGAAAACGAAAAAAAGTTGACTTCATATCGACTCGAGGTGTGCATTTGAGTTCGAATGGACCTTCAAGAAGAGCAATTGTCGACTCAAATACTTCGTGAAAACGAAAAAATGTTGACTTCATATCGACTCGAGGTGTTTATTTGAGTTCGAATGGACCTTCATGGACCTTCCATACAGGTGAACGGCAAAGGTGAAATTGTATTAATACGTCATACAGGTGAACGGCAAACTTGGACACCTCCTTAAGAGTTTCATAGTTACTCCCGCCGTTTACCCGCACTTGCTTGTGAATGGGAAACGTAATTCCACCTAAACCCAATGAATATTGAGAGGATAGGGATTGATGGATATAACAAGGGCGAAATATTGCGCATTACCCACCTTAATCTTATCACCGACTTTAGGAATTATTCTTATATACTTTCCATACAGGTGAACGGCAAAGGTGAAATTGTATTAATACGTCATACAGGTGAACGGCAAACTTGGACACCTCCTTAAGAGTTTCATAGTTACTCCCGCCGTTTACCCGCACTTGCTTGTGAATGGGAAACGTAATTCCACCTAAACCCAATGTTAATTTTCTTATATACTTAATATTCTTATATCCTTTCCATACAGGTGAACGGCAAACGGAATACACCTCCATTCAGGTGAACGGCAAAAATGAAGAATTGAAAAATAGAAAAATACTTTTATTAACTTTCTATACAGGTGAACGGCAAAGGTGAAATTGTATTAATTTGTCATATATGTCTGAATAATTATTATACACTTTCATACAGGAGAATGGCAAAAATGAAATTGAATACATACTTTTATTAACGTTGCGCGAGTGGACGAAAATAATCGTTTTTGTGAATGGGAAACGTAATTGCTTGTGAATGGGAAACGTAATTCCATCTAAACCCAATGAATATTGAGAGGATAGGGATTGATGGATATAACAAGGGCGAAATATTGGGCAGAAATGAAAGTGTAGAGATCGTACACACTATTTTCAACGTCAAAACGTGGACTTGTGTTAATTTTCTATTGTTTGTTACCCACTTTAATCTTATCACCGACTTTAGGAATTATTCTTATATACTTTCCATACAGGTGAACGGCAAAGGTGAAATTGTATTAATACGTCATACAGGTGAACGGCAAACTTGGACACCTCCTTAAGAGTTTCATAGTTACTCCCGCCGTTTACCCGCACTTGCTTGTGAATGGGAAACTCGAGGTGTTTATTTGAGTTCGAATGGACCTTCAAGAAGAACGAAAAAAAGTTGACTTCATATGAGGAGCTTACTTTCAAAAGGGCTTATATCCACTTCGAACTTTTTTTGGGAAAACGAAAAAAACAATTTATGATATGATGCAAGATTGCAAAGGTTCTCACGTTTCCATTATAGTTTCTACATAGCAGTGTAAAGAACACCATATATTTTCAATTATCTACTTTACATATTGAAGGTGATACCGCCATTTTTAATTTGGATATAAGCCCATTTGATGAAAAACCGTGGATATGAGCCATTTTGAAAAAAAAATGGGACTCTTGAATAAAAACATCACATTTCCATCCCTTGTTATTTAATATAAAATTGAAAGATAAAAATAATATGATAATAATAAATGAAAGTCATACACACCAGTATCAGATGGATGAAAGCCACTTCGATGAAAAAGATTCAGTTGAACATAACGGGGTGGATTTTCAGTAAACCGATTTTCAGTGAGCTTTTAGAGGTGGATAGAAATCGTTTTGGAAGGAAATCAACTCAGGAGGTGCTAGGCTTCACCCCAAAGATTCATTTTCCACAAAAAAAACGAAAAGTGTAAAAAGTGGATATAAGCCCGTTTGAAAGTAAGCTCCTCATATCGACTCGACGTTTTTATTTTAGTTCGAATGGACCTTCAAGAAGAGCATTTGTCGACTCAAATACTTCGTGAAAACGAAAAAAGTTGACTTCATATCGACTCGAGGTGTTTATTTGAGTTCGAATGAACCTTCAAGAAGAGCAATTGTCGACTCAAATACTTCGTGAAAACGAAAAAAAGTTGACTTCATATCGACTCGAGGTGTGCATTTGAGTTCGAATGGACCTTCAAGAAGAGCAATTGTCGACTCAAATACTTCGTGAAAACGAAAAAATGTTGACTTCATATCGACTCGAGGTGTTTATTTGAGTTCGAATGGACCTTCATGGACCTTCCATACAGGTGAACGGCAAAGGTGAAATTGTATTAATACGTCATACAGGTGAACGGCAAACTTGGACACCTCCTTAAGAGTTTCATAGTTACTCCCGCCGTTTACCCGCACTTGCTTGTGAATGGGAAACGTAATTCCACCTAAACCCAATGAATATTGAGAGGATAGGGATTGATGGATATAACAAGGGCGAAATATTGCGCAGAAATGAAAGTGTAGAGATCGTACACACTACTTTCAACGTCAAAACGTGGACTTGTGTTAATTTTCTATTCTTTGCTACCCACCTTAATCTTATCACCGACTTTAGGAATTATTCTTATATACTTTCCATACAGGTGAACGGCGAAGGTGAAATTGTATTAATACGTCATACAGGTGAACGGCAAACTTGGACACCTCCTTAAGAGTTTCATACTCCTTACTTGCTTGTGAATGGGGAACGTAATTCCATCTAAACCCAATGAATATTGAGAGGATAGGGATTGATGGATATAACAAGGGCGAAATATTGGGCAGAAATGAAAGTGTAGAGATCGTACACACTATTTTCAACGTCAAAACGTGGACTTGTGTTAATTTTCTATTCTTTGTTACCCACCTTAATCTTATCACCGACTTTAGGAATTATTCTTATATACTTTCCATACAGGTGAACGGCAAAGGTGAAATTGTATTAATACGTCATACAGGTGAACGGCAAACTTGGACACCTCCTTAAGAGTTTCATAGTTACTCCCGCCGTTTACCCGCACTTGCTTGTGAATGGGAAACTCGAGGTGTTTATTTGAGTTCGAATGGACCTTCAAGAAGAACGAAAAAAAGTTGACTTCATATGAGGAGCTTACTTTCAAAAGGGCTTATATCCACTTCGAACTTTTTTTGGGAAAACGAAAAAAACAATTTATGATATGATGCAAGATTGCAAAGGTTCTCACGTTTCCATTATAGTTTCTACATAGCAGTGTAAAGAACACCATATATTTTCAATTATCTACTTTACATATTGAAGGTGATACCGCCATTTTTAATTTGGATATAAGCCCATTTGATGAAAAACCGTGGATATGAGCCATTTTGAAAAAAAAATGGGACTCTTGAATAAAAACATCACATTTCCATCCCTTGTTATTTAATATAAAATTGAAAGATAAAAATAATATGATAATAATAAATGAAAGTCATACACACCAGTATCAGATGGATGAAAGCCACTTCGATGAAAAAGATTCAGTTGAACATAACGGGGTGGATTTTCAGTAAACCGATTTTCAGTGAGCTTTTAGAGGTGGATAGAAATCGTTTTGGAAGGATTTCGAACTCAAATAAACACCTCCTTAAGAGTTTCATACTCCTTACTTGCTTGTGAATGGGGAACGTAATTCCATCTAAACCCAATGAATATTGAGAGGATAGGGATTGATGGATATAACAAGGGCGAAATATTGGGCAGAAATGAAAGTGTAGAGATCGTACACACTATTTTCAACGTCAAAACGTGGACTTGTGTTAATTTTCTATTCTTTGTTACCCACCTTAATCTTATCACCGACTTTAGGAATTATTCTTATATACTTTCCATACAGGTGAACGGCAAAGGTGAAATTGTATTAATACGTCATACAGGTGAACGGCAAACTTGGACACCTCCTTAAGAGTTTCATAGTTACTCCCGCCGTTTACCCGCACTTGCTTGTGAATGGGAAACTCGAGGTGTTTATTTGAGTTCGAATGGACCTTCAAGAAGAACGAAAAAAAGTTGACTTCATATGAGGAGCTTACTTTCAAAAGGGCTTATATCCACTTCGAACTTTTTTTGGGAAAACGAAAAAAACAATTTATGATATGATGCAAGATTGCAAAGGTTCTCACGTTTCCATTATAGTTTCTACATAGCAGTGTAAAGAACACCATATATTTTCAATTATCTACTTTACATATTGAAGGTGATACCGCCATTTTTAATTTGGATATAAGCCCATTTGATGAAAAACCGTGGATATGAGCCATTTTGAAAAAAAAATGGGACTCTTGAATAAAAACATCACATTTCCATCCCTTGTTATTTAATATAAAATTGAAAGATAAAAATAATATGATAATAATAAATGAAAGTCATACACACCAGTATCAGATGGATGAAAGCCACTTCGATGAAAAAGATTCAGTTGAACATAACGGGGTGGATTTTCAGTAAACCGATTTTCAGTGAGCTTTTAGAGGTGGATAGAAATCGTTTTGGAAGGAAATCAACTCAGGAGGTGCTAGGCTTCACCCCAAAGATTCATTTTCCACAAAAAAAACGAAAAGTGTAAAAAGTGGATATAAGCCCGTTTGAAAGTAAGCTCCTCATATCGACTCGACGTTTTTATTTTAGTTCGAATGGACCTTCAAGAAGAGCATTTGTCGACTCAAATACTTCGTGAAAACGAAAAAAGTTGACTTCATATCGACTCGAGGTGTTTATTTGAGTTCGAATGAACCTTCAAGAAGAGCAATTGTCGACTCAAATACTTCGTGAAAACGAAAAAAAGTTGACTTCATATCGACTCGAGGTGTGCATTTGAGTTCGAATGGACCTTCAAGAAGAGCAATTGTCGACTCAAATACTTCGTGAAAACGAAAAAATGTTGACTTCATATCGACTCGAGGTGTTTATTTGAGTTCGAATGGACCTTCATGGACCTTCCATACAGGTGAACGGCAAAGGTGAAATTGTATTAATACGTCATACAGGTGAACGGCAAACTTGGACACCTCCTTAAGAGTTTCATAGTTACTCCCGCCGTTTACCCGCACTTGCTTGTGAATGGGAAACGTAATTCCACCTAAACCCAATGAATATTGAGAGGATAGGGATTGATGGATATAACAAGGGCGAAATATTGCGCAGAAATGAAAGTGTAGAGATCGTACACACTACTTTCAACGTCAAAACGTGGACTTGTGTTAATTTTCTATTCTTTGCTACCCACCTTAATCTTATCACCGACTTTAGGAATTATTCTTATATACTTTCCATACAGGTGAACGGCGAAGGTGAAATTGTATTAATACGTCATACAGGTGAACGGCAAACTTGGACACCTCCTTAAGAGTTTCATACTCCTTACTTGCTTGTGAATGGGGAACGTAATTCCATCTAAACCCAATGAATATTGAGAGGATAGGGATTGATGGATATAACAAGGGCGAAATATTGGGCAGAAATGAAAGTGTAGAGATCGTACACACTATTTTCAACGTCAAAACGTGGACTTGTGTTAATTTTCTATTCTTTGTTACCCACCTTAATCTTATCACCGACTTTAGGAATTATTCTTATATACTTTCCATACAGGTGAACGGCAAAGGTGAAATTGTATTAATACGTCATACAGGTGAACGGCAAACTTGGACACCTCCTTAAGAGTTTCATAGTTACTCCCGCCGTTTACCCGCACTTGCTTGTGAATGGGAAACTCGAGGTGTTTATTTGAGTTCGAATGGACCTTCAAGAAGAACGAAAAAAAGTTGACTTCATATGAGGAGCTTACTTTCAAAAGGGCTTATATCCACTTCGAACTTTTTTTGGGAAAACGAAAAAAACAATTTATGATATGATGCAAGATTGCAAAGGTTCTCACGTTTCCATTATAGTTTCTACATAGCAGTGTAAAGAACACCATATATTTTCAATTATCTACTTTACATATTGAAGGTGATACCGCCATTTTGGTTTATTATCTTCGATAATGAACCATTGGAATCGCCCAAAGAAAAAAAAATTTTAACCCCCCCTCAAAATTTGTTGGTTTACGTTTCAAGACACGTAGATTCAGAAAATCGAATAAAAAAAAATCCGTCCGTCCGCCGTACGCCGTACGCCGTACACCGTACGCCGTACGCCGTACGCCGTACGCCGTCCCCCGTACGCCGTCCGCCGTCCGTGCCACTTTGCCCAGTTAGCGTTGAGCTAAAATTACGAAATTTGGTTTCTGGGTTTGGACCAGCCCCACAATGATCCTCGAAACTTTTAATAACCCTAGGTCAAGGGGAAGGGGTTCAAAACGAACTTTGAAATTTCGACAATGTCATATCTCTAAAAATTCTCATGAAACGGTGTAAGTTTTAGTTCACTTTTGAATGACCTGAAAAATTACGAATCTTTTAAGACAAATTGGATTTTTGTGCGACCAGCCGTTCGTTCACAGTGACCGCGCAAAGTTTTAGGAAAAACACTAAACTTTCGCGTCGAAAACGGCCGTTATGTGACCCAACCTCCAGACGCCAAGAATAAAACTACCTTTTTTCATCTTCCCGGTAAACTACAGTCTAGAAATTTTAACCGTGAGTCGGGGATAGACCACATTGCAATATTCACTCGGTTTCTCATCTGTAAAATTGTTTAAATAATACCTTTTTGTAATAATACAAATTAAATTTTGATGATGAGCTATTGACTTGAAATTTTAAAAATAGGTCAGAACTGGATCACAATGCAATATTCACTCGGTTTCTTGTCTGTAAAATTGTTTAAATAATACCTATTTGTTTAAACAAATTAAATTTTGATGATGAGCTAGATACTTGAAATTTTAAATATAGGTCAGAAATGGAT
>CAWUBA010000197.1:0-20000 GCA_963920205.1 Stenodema calcarata | reverse complement strand
AGACTCGTTTCGCTCGAGCGCAAGCTATCCTGAGGGAAACTTCAGAGGGAACCAGCTACTAGATGGTTCGATTGGTCTTTCGCCCCTAAACCCAGCTCCGACGATCGATTTGCACGTCAGAATCGCTGCGGACCTCCACCAGGGTTTCCCCTGGCTTCGTCCTGGCCAGGCATAGTTCACCATCTTTCGGGTATCAGCGTGTGCGCTCTAGGTGCGCCTCCTCTCGCAATGAGATAGAGACGCCCCGGGAATGCGGGGCTGGCCCAATAAAGAGACCTTAACCCATCCTCCCTCGAAAAGCAAGGTTTCCTTCACTTTCATTACGCCTTTAGGTTTATACACCCAATGACTCGCGCACACGCTAAACTCCTTGGTCCGTGTTTCAAGACGGGTCGGACAAGAGCCCGAAACTGATTCGCCGTTGACTAGTGCCGTTTTTATGAACCTGCGTAAGAGCACACTCGACTATACAGGAGCGAGAGCAGCCGGACAGGCGGAAGCCTGCCGTGACACGCGACTCGCGACCTTGTCAAGGACCACTTCGCGCTCTCAAAGAGAATTTCTTCTCTCGCTGAGCGGTTCGACACCGCCATTTGATACCGACCGGGGCTATCCATGGTCAGGAGTATGAGGGGTCTGCACGAGGTTGTGAACAACTCGCACAGGCTACCGCCTCAACCCTTGGACCATAGCCGGACGGGTCACGACGTCCTACTGGGAGAGAAGTGCGGTCCGCCGCAGCTGTTCGAACCCACCCTCGGCAGCTCTACCACTCGCTTCGAATAAATCCGAATGAGGCATAAAACCGTCGGCGAGAAGTAGATCGTCCAACCTGCAAGAAGACGTGAATCTCCCCTTTCGGAAATTTCGGGTCTTTTCCGTTTACCCCTGAGCGGTTTCACGTACTCTTGAACTCTCTCTTCAAAGTTCTTTTCAACTTTCCCTCACGGTACTTGTTCGCTATCGGTCTCGTGGTTGTATTTAGCCTTAGATGGAGTTTACCACCCACTTAGGGCTGCACTCTCAAGCAACCTGACTCTAAGGAGAGGTTCACCTGATGCCCGCACTGGCCAGCTACGGGCCTGGCACCCTCTCGGGACCGTGGCCTCGTTCAAGATGGACTTGGACGCAGTGCTGAGGTATCAGGTGTGCGAACCCTCCCGAACACCACATTTCCCTGGAAACTAGGCCTCCGGGATTCGGTGCTGGGCTTTTCCCTGTTCGCTCGCAGCTACTAAGGAAATCCTGGTTAGTTTCTTTTCCTCCGCTTACTAATATGCTTAAATTCAGCGGGGAGTCCCACCTGATCTGAGGTCGGTTTGCGTTGTTACGAGAGACTGATTTGACTCTCTAATCCGACTCGACAATTTGAGACTCAAACTTGAGGCTCGTCACCCTTCGACTTCCGTTTCACCCTTGTATTGATTGAGACGCGTGTGCTTTGGAACCCCACGTAACCCACAGCGTTTCCTCGCTTCTCCCTTCAGAGAGCCTTCAACCAAGAGGAGTTTTCCTCTGGAGCTTTTAAGGAAACGACAATTGGGTTGTGCTGGTGGATAAACCGACTCGTCGAGTTCACACAGCTCCTCATAAGAGAGGCTAAGATGATCGAGGAACAGAACAAAACTCAACCACACATACAGGTACAAACACGAAAACAGCTGATCAAGACATACACTCATAGTGTGGAAGGACTTCCTCCAACCGCCTCGAATTTGGACGGAAGAAGGCGCTCAGTATAGGCGGTGGTGACGTCAATGAATCTGGATTCGGGACTGCGCCTTCGAACCAGTGACATCCTCACAACGAGACCTTTCACGTCAACTTTCTTCCCAATAGAGAATGTAGTCCTTCAACAGCCCTCGTGAAAACGTACCTTTGTGACGAGTATGAACGCATTCTCATCTGACCACAGCTTGCCTTGAGGAAGTGCAGCGTGCTCAAAATAGTTGAGTCGGCATACCACCAACCAGCAGGAGCCAAGCGCGTCGGAATCGAGTTACTCCTTAGTCAAAGGAACAACGGACTCAGAAGTTGGTCATTGCCTGAGTTCGCCGGCTTTTATCTGAGAAGACAACGGCTAAAAGCTCCTAAAGGAACAAGAAACCGGTGAACTTCCGTTAAGCGCGCGGCAGAAATGTAGGTCGAGGGAGTTCGTTTGCCAGTCAGTGTGTGTCCAGAGCTAACAGTGACGGAGCGTATAGTGGAGCAACCCCCTCCAAAATGGAGCGAACTACTCCTTCTCCGCCGCCTCTCTTCGCCACACCGAAATCTGACATTCAAAATCTCTCTCTTTTAACGTATCTGACCACTGTCGCAAGAATTTTTCGCACCCAGAAGTAGGGGCGTATTGTACAAACGACCCTCAGACAGGCGTGGCCCTTGGATGGAATCCCAGGGCCGCAATGTGCGTTCAAAATGTCGATGTTCATGTGTCCTGCAGTTCACACGACGACGCGCAGTTTGCTGCGTCTTTCATCGACCCACGAGCCGAGTGATCCGCCGCTCAGGGTAATCACGTTTATTTAGGCGACTATATTTTCGACCCTGTCGCCAAATTGAGGTCATGGATCCGATAATGTTTAATCCTGGTGAGAAACAAGAGTAAACTCACGAGCAACCGTAAGGCGACAGCCTGCACAAACGGAAAGCACGATGAGACTAGACTCGGAGCGTAATGGGAAGAGACGATTTCTCGTGAAATCTTCCTTCTCCTGAGCCCTGTCAATTCACAGTATATATACGAGAGAGGGAGAAATACTTTCTCCTCTTCCCAAGTCACACACAGCGAGACGAGCATTTCGAGTTACTTTCACCAGTAATGAGACTGATAAACGCGCATACAGGTGAAAGCAGAAGGTACCTTGGGTTCCATTCCACCTCAACGTTCACCTTCGCAATCTCTCTGTCTCTCTCTTTGGTCACTTTGGACTTATAATTTTCTAAACATTTGGTCTTGAATTTTTCAAGCATCTTTTTTAAGCATGCTTATATTTTTTGAGCATTTTGAGCTCTTTCAATTTCGTCACTCTGGACTTATATTTCGATAATGATCCTTCCGCAGGTTCACCTACGGAAACCTTGTTACGACTTTTACTTCCTCTAAATGATCAAGTTTGGTCATCTTTCCAGCGTTCATCAATACCGAAGGATCGACAGAGATGACCGCCAGTCCGAAGACCTCACTAAATCATTCAATCGGTAGTAGCGACGGGCGGTGTGTACAAAGGGCAGGGACGTAATCAACGCGAGCTTATGACTCGCGCTTACTGGGAATTCCTCGTTCATGGGGAACAATTGCAAGCCCCAATTCCTAGCACGCAGGAGGTTCAGCGGATTACCCGGGCCTTTCGGCCAGGGAGGCACACGCTGATTCCTTCAGTGTAGCGCGCGTGCGGCCCAGGACATCTAAGGGCATCACAGACCTGTTATTGCTCAATCTCGTGCGGCTAAAAGCCGCCTGTCCCCTTAAGAAGAATGATTTTCGCCGGTGGCGGGGACACCGGAAAACGCCTAGTTAATAGGCTAGAGTCTCGTTCGTTATCGGAATTAACCAGACAAATCGATCCACCAACTAAGAACGGCCATGCACCACTACCCACTGAATCAAGAAAGAGCTATCAATCTGTCAATCCTTCCAATGTCCTGGCCTGGTGAGGTTTCCCGTGTTGAGTCAAATTAAGCCGCAGGCTCCACTCCTGGTGGTGCCCTTCCGTCAATTCCTTTAAGTTTCAGCTTTGCAACCATACTTCCCCCGGAACCCAAAAGCTTTGGTTTCCCGGGAAGAAGCTCCCCGCCGAGTCATCGGAGGAACATCGGCGGATCGCTGGCTGGCATCGTTTATGGTTAGAACTAGGGCGGTATCTGATCGCCTTCGAACCTCTAACTTTCGTTCTTGATCAATCAAGACATACTTGGCAAATGCTTTCGCTCTTGTGCGTCTTGCGACGATCCAAGAATTTCACCTCTAACGTCGCAATACGAATGCCCCCGCCTGTCCGTATTGATCATTACCTTGTGTTCCTAAGAACCAACAAAATAGAACCAAGGTCCTGTTTTATTATTCCATGCACCACTATTCAGGCAGAGATTTCAGCCTGCTTTGAGCACTCTAATTTGTTCAAAGTAAACGTGTCGGCCTACCTCGACACTCGGTGAAGAGCACCTAGGTAGGAGAGAGCAGGCGCACGGGTTGGACCTCCGGCCTCCGGACCCAAGCTTGAGGGCAAGGGCCGTCACCTAGACGAGGCTCCCACACGCCACCGACAGGACATGACACGGCATGCCAGTTACACCGGCAGGCGGCGAACCGACAGCGTAGCACGCAGAACCAACTACGAGCTTTTTAACCGCAACAACTTTAATATACGCTATTGAAGCTGGAATTACCGCGGCTGCTGGCACCAGACTTGCCCTTCAATGGATCCTTGTTAAAGGATTTAAAGTGTACTCATTCCGATTACGGGGCCTCATAAGAGTCCCGTATCGTTATTTTTTGTCACTACCTCCCCGTGCCGGGAGTGGGTAATTTGCGTGCCTGCTGCCTTCCTTGGATGTGGTAGCCGTTTCTCAGGCTCCCTCTCCGGAATCGAACCCTGATTCCCCGTTACCCGTTACAACCATGGTAGACATGGAGTCTACCATCGACAGTTGATAAGTCAGGCATTTGAAGGATAAGTCGCCGGTGCTGAGACCATGCGATCTGATGTGTTACCTAGAGTCACCAAGGCAACGCCCGAACGAGCCGAGCGATTGGTCTTGATCTAATAAAAGCGTCCTTCCCAGTATGACTGGTCGGGACTTGGTTGCATGTATTAGCTCTAGGATTACCACAGTTATCCAAAGACAGTCATGTATACTCGAGTGAATCATGACTGGTTTACTGAGCCTTTTGCGGTTTCACTTTAATACAGTTTGTACTGAGACTTGCATGGCTTAAGCTTTGAGACAAGCATATGACTACTGGCAGGATCAACCAGAGTGGAAAGCCGCCTCGGACCCAAAGTGTTCCGAAAACCGTATTTCTCTCTTGAAACCCATAAACACACTCAGGTCTGAGTGGTAGGTCTTGACAAGATACTCTAGGCTTAAGCGAAACGGCCACCGACCAACTCACTTCGGGAAGCATGATTGGATCAGTGGTAGAGGTTCGAATTTTTGGCAGGCTTGTTGACGCTTACTCTGAATATTACGCACCACCGATCCCAGTCGCTTGATCTGATAAGACCCAACGAAGTATCGTGTGAGCTGAATAGTCACTTCATTATCAACCGACTCGGGTTGGGCTCCCGTTCTCTATGACGGGCCATACCACGGAAGGAGTAAGATAATACTCTCTCTTCAAACGCTACAGTTTGGAAGGTGAGTTTTAGATTTATAGGATATCACAACAATCCCAGTTCGATCTGATAAAAGATCTGGCTTCTTTATGAGTACCTCCAAGGAATCAAAGATTCACGTGGATTTCTATTTGAACGCTTCTTGACAAACAACCGTAGGACAGAGATGTCGCGTTCCATGTTGTGTTCGGAGATCCATGTACAGAGTCCCATTAGAGGAACCACAGACGCGAAGCACCGCTACAACCTTGGGTGGACACAATAATCTACCGTGTTACACGTGTCGCAGATGTTATGATTCCACACCCTAGGGAGACAGAGCTTCGCACTCCTATAGAGCCAGAGATGGAAAATGAGAGTCGAAAGTGACTAATCAGGAATGACCAATTTGGTGGAATTGTATTATTTCGGCATAAAGGTGAACGGCAAAGGTGAAATTGTATTAATTCGTCATACAGGTGAACGGAAAACTTGGACACCTCCTTAAGAGTTTCATAGTTACTCCCGCCGTTTACCCGCACTTGCTTGTGAATGGGAAACGTAATTCCATCTAAACCCAATGAATATTGAGAGGATAGGGATTGATGGATATAACAAGGGCGAAATATTGGGCAGAAATGAAAGTGTAGAGATCGTACACACTATTTTCAACGTCAAAACGTAGACTTGTGTTAATTTTCTATTCTTTGTTACCCACCTTAATCTTATCACCGACTTTAGGAATTATTCTTATATACTTTCCATACAGGTGAACGGCAAAGGTGAAATTGTATTAATTCGTCATACAGGTGAACGGCAAACTTGGACACCTCCTTAAGAGTTTCATAGTTACTCCCGCCGTTTACCCGCACTTGCTTGTGAATGGGAAACGTAATTCCACCTAAACCCAATGAATATTGAGAGGATAGGGATTGATGGATATAACAAGGGCGAAATATTGCGCAGAAATGAAAGTGTAGAGATCGTACACACTACTTTCAACGTCAAAACGTGGACTTGTGTTAATTTTCTATTCTTTGCTACCCACCTTAATCTTATCACCGACTTTAGGAATTATTCTTATATACTTTCCATACAGGTGAACGGCAAAGGTGAAATTGTATTAATACGTCATACAGGTGAACGGCAAACTTGGACACCTCCTTAAGAGTTTCATAGTTACTCCCGCCGTTTACCCGCACTTGCTTGTGAATGGGAAACGTAATTCCACCTAAACCCAATGAATATTGAGAGGATAGGGATTGATGGATATAACAAGGGCGAAATATTGGGCAGAAATGAAAGTGTAGAGATCGTACACACTATTTTCAACGTCAAAACGTGGACACCTTAATCTTATCACCGACTTTAGGAATTATTCTTATATACTTTCCATACAGGTGAACGGCAAAGGTGAAATTGTATTAATTCGTCATACAGGTGAACGGCAAACTTGGACACCTCCTTAAGAGTTTCATACTCCTTACTTGCTTGTGAATGGGGAACGTAATTCCATCTAAACCCAATGAATATTGAGAGGATAGGGATTGATGGATATAACAAGGGCGAAATATTGGGCAGAAATGAAAGTGTAGAGGATCGTACACACTATTTTCAACGTCAAAACGTGGACTTGTGTTAATTTTCTATTCTTTGTTACCCACCTTAATCTTATAACCGACTTTAGGAATTATTCTTATATACTTTCCATACAGGTGAACGGCAAAGGTGAAATTGTATTAATTCGTCATACAGGTGAACGGCAAACTTGGACACTTCCTTAAGAGTTTCATAGTTACTCCCGCCGTTTACCCGCACTTGCTTGTGAATGGGAAACGTAATTCCACCTAAACCCAATGAATATTGAGAGGATAGGGATTGATGGATATAACAAGGGCGAAATATTGCGCAGAAATGAAAGTGTAGAGATCGTACACACTACTTTCAACGTCAAAACGTGGACTTGTGTTAATTTTCTATTCTTTGCTACCCACCTTAATCTTATCACCGACTTTAGGAATTATTCTTATATACTTTCCATACAGGTGAACGGCAAAGGTGAAATTGTATTAATACGTCATACAGGTGAACGGCAAACTTGGACACCTCCTTAAGAGTTTCATAGTTACTCCCGCCGTTTACCCGCACTTGCTTGTGAATGGGAAACGTAATTCCACCTAAACCCAATGAATATTGAGAGGATAGGGATTGATGGATATAACAAGGGCGAAATATTAGGCAGAAATGAAAGTGTAGAGATCGTACACACTATTTTCAACGTCAAAACGTGGACTTGTGTTAATTTTCTATTCTTTGTTACCCACCTTAATCTTATCACCGACTTTAGGAATTATTCTTATATACTTTCCATACAGGTGAACGGCAAAGGTGAAATTGTATTAATACGTCATACAGGTGAACGGCAAACTTGGACACCTCCTTAAGAGTTTCATACTCCTTACTTGCTTGTGAATGGGGAACGTAATTCCATCTAAACCCAATGAATATTGAGAGGATAGGGATTGATGGATATAACAAGGGCGAAATATTGGGCAGAAATGAAAGTGTAGAGGATCGTACACACTATTTTCAACGTCAAAACGTGGACTTGTGTTAATTTTCTATTCTTTGTTACCCACCTTAATCTTATCACCGACTTTAGGAATTATTCTTATATACTTTCCATACAGGTGAACGGCAAAGGTGAAATTGTATTAATACGTCATACAGGTGAACGGCAAACTTGGACACCTCCTTAAGAGTTTCATACTCCTTACTTGCTTGTGAATGGGGAACGTAATTCCATCTAAACCCAATGAATATTGATGGATATAACAAGGGCGAAATATTGGGCAGAAATGAAAGTGTAGAGATCGTACACACTATTTTCAACGTCAAAACGTGGACTTGTGTTAATTTTCTATTCTTTGTTACCCACCTTAATCTTATCACCGACTTTAGGAATTATTCTTATATACTTTCCATACAGGTGAACGGCAAAGGTGAAATTGTATTAATACGTCATACAGGTGAACGGCAAACTTGGACACCTCCTTAAGAGTTTCATAGTTACTCCCGCCGTTTACCCGCACTTGCTTGTGAATGGGGAACGTAATTCCATCTAAACCCAATGAATATTGAGAGGATAGGGATTGATGGATATAACAAGGGCGAAATATTGGGCAGAAATGAAAGTGTAGAGGATCGTACACACTATTTTCAACGTCAAAACGTGGACTTGTGTTAATTTTCTATTCTTTGTTACCCACCTTAATCTTATCACCGACTTTAGGAATTATTCTTATATACTTTCCATACAGGTGAACGGCAAAGGTGAAATTGTATTAATACGTCATACAGGTGAACGGCAAACTTGGACACCTCCTTAAGAGTTTCATACTCCTTACTTGCTTGTGAATGGGGAACGTAATTCCATCTAAACCCAATGAATATTGAGAGGATAGGGATTGATGGATATAACAAGGGCGAAATATTGCGCAGAAATGAAAGTGTAGAGATCGTACACACTACTTTCAACGTCAAAACGTGGACTTGTGTTAATTTTCTATTCTTTGTTACCCACCTTAATCTTATCACCGACTTTAGGAATTATTCTTATATACTTTCCATACAGGTGAACGGCAAAGGTGAAATTGTATTAATACGTCATACAGGTGAACGGCAAACTTGGACACCTCCTTAAGAGTTTCATAGTTACTCCCGCCGTTTACCCGCACTTGCTTGTGAATGGGAAACGTAATTCCACCTAAACCCAATGAATATTGAGAGGATAGGGATTGATGGATATAACAAGGGCGAAATATTGCGCAGAAATGAAAGTGTAGAGATCGTACACACTACTTTCAACGTCAAAACGTGGACTTGTGTTAATTTTCTATTCTTTGCTACCCACCTTAATCTTATCACCGACTTTAGGAATTATTCTTATATACTTTCCATACAGGTGAACGGCAAAGGTGAAATTGTATTAATACGTCATACAGGTGAACGGCAAACTTGGACACCTCCTTAAGAGTTTCATAGTTACTCCCGCCGTTTACCCGCACTTGCTTGTGAATGGGAAACTCGAGGTGTTTATTTGAGTTCGAATGGACCTTCAAGAAGAACGAAAAAAAGTTGACTTCATATGAGGAGCTTACTTTCAAAAGGGCTTATATCCACTTCGAACTTTTTTTGGGAAAACGAAAAAAACAATTTATGATATGATGCAAGATTGCAAAGGTTCTCACGTTTCCATTATAGTTTCTACATAGCAGTGTAAAGAACACCATATATTTTCAATTATCTACTTTACATATTGAAGGTGATACCGCCATTTTTAATTTGGATATAAGCCCATTTGATGAAAAACCGTGGATATGAGCCATTTTGAAAAAAAAATGGGACTCTTGAATAAAAACATCACATTTCCATCCCTTGTTATTTAATATAAAATTGAAAGATAAAAATAATATGATAATAATAAATGAAAGTCATACACACCAGTATCAGATGGATGAAAGCCACTTCGATGAAAAAGATTCAGTTGAACATAACGGGGTGGATTTTCAGTAAACCGATTTTCAGTGAGCTTTTAGAGGTGGATAGAAATCGTTTTGGAAGGAAATCAACTCAGGAGGTGCTAGGCTTCACCCCAAAGATTCATTTTCCACAAAAAAAACGAAAAGTGTAAAAAGTGGATATAAGCCCGTTTGAAAGTAAGCTCCTCATATCGACTCGACGTTTTTATTTTAGTTCGAATGGACCTTCAAGAAGAGCATTTGTCGACTCAAATACTTCGTGAAAACGAAAAAAGTTGACTTCATATCGACTCGAGGTGTTTATTTGAGTTCGAATGAACCTTCAAGAAGAGCAATTGTCGACTCAAATACTTCGTGAAAACGAAAAAAAGTTGACTTCATATCGACTCGAGGTGTGCATTTGAGTTCGAATGGACCTTCAAGAAGAGCAATTGTCGACTCAAATACTTCGTGAAAACGAAAAAATGTTGACTTCATATCGACTCGAGGTGTTTATTTGAGTTCGAATGGACCTTCATGGACCTTCCATACAGGTGAACGGCAAAGGTGAAATTGTATTAATACGTCATACAGGTGAACGGCAAACTTGGACACCTCCTTAAGAGTTTCATAGTTACTCCCGCCGTTTACCCGCACTTGCTTGTGAATGGGAAACGTAATTCCACCTAAACCCAATGAATATTGAGAGGATAGGGATTGATGGATATAACAAGGGCGAAATATTGCGCAGAAATGAAAGTGTAGAGATCGTACACACTACTTTCAACGTCAAAACGTGGACTTGTGTTAATTTTCTATTCTTTGCTACCCACCTTAATCTTATCACCGACTTTAGGAATTATTCTTATATACTTTCCATACAGGTGAACGGCAAAGGTGAAATTGTATTAATACGTCATACAGGTGAACGGCAAACTTGGACACCTCCTTAAGAGTTTCATACTCCTTACTTGCTTGTGAATGGGGAACGTAATTCCATCTAAACCCAATGAATATTGAGAGGATAGGGATTGATGGATATAACAAGGGCGAAATATTGGGCAGAAATGAAAGTGTAGAGATCGTACACACTATTTTCAACGTCAAAACGTGGACTTGTGTTAATTTTCTATTCTTTGTTACCCACCTTAATCTTATCACCGACTTTAGGAATTATTCTTATATACTTTCCATACAGGTGAACGGCAAAGGTGAAATTGTATTAATACGTCATACAGGTGAACGGCAAACTTGGACACCTCCTTAAGAGTTTCATAGTTACTCCCGCCGTTTACCCGCACTTGCTTGTGAATGGGAAACTCGAGGTGTTTATTTGAGTTCGAATGGACCTTCAAGAAGAACGAAAAAAAGTTGACTTCATATGAGGAGCTTACTTTCAAAAGGGCTTATATCCACTTCGAACTTTTTTTGGGAAAACGAAAAAAACAATTTATGATATGATGCAAGATTGCAAAGGTTCTCACGTTTCCATTATAGTTTCTACATAGCAGTGTAAAGAACACCATATATTTTCAATTATCTACTTTACATATTGAAGGTGATACCGCCATTTTTAATTTGGATATAAGCCCATTTGATGAAAAACCGTGGATATGAGCCATTTTGAAAAAAAAATGGGACTCTTGAATAAAAACATCACATTTCCATCCCTTGTTATTTAATATAAAATTGAAAGATAAAAATAATATGATAATAATAAATGAAAGTCATACACACCAGTATCAGATGGATGAAAGCCACTTCGATGAAAAAGATTCAGTTGAACATAACGGGGTGGATTTTCAGTAAACCGATTTTCAGTGAGCTTTTAGAGGTGGATAGAAATCGTTTTGGAAGGAAATCAACTCAGGAGGTGCTAGGCTTCACCCCAAAGATTCATTTTCCACAAAAAAAACGAAAAGTGTAAAAAGTGGATATAAGCCCGTTTGAAAGTAAGCTCCTCATATCGACTCGACGTTTTTATTTTAGTTCGAATGGACCTTCAAGAAGAGCATTTGTCGACTCAAATACTTCGTGAAAACGAAAAAAGTTGACTTCATATCGACTCGAGGTGTTTATTTGAGTTCGAATGAACCTTCAAGAAGAGCAATTGTCGACTCAAATACTTCGTGAAAACGAAAAAAAGTTGACTTCATATCGACTCGAGGTGTGCATTTGAGTTCGAATGGACCTTCAAGAAGAGCAATTGTCGACTCAAATACTTCGTGAAAACGAAAAAATGTTGACTTCATATCGACTCGAGGTGTTTATTTGAGTTCGAATGGACCTTCATGGACCTTCCATACAGGTGAACGGCAAAGGTGAAATTGTATTAATACGTCATACAGGTGAACGGCAAACTTGGACACCTCCTTAAGAGTTTCATAGTTACTCCCGCCGTTTACCCGCACTTGCTTGTGAATGGGAAACGTAATTCCACCTAAACCCAATGAATATTGAGAGGATAGGGATTGATGGATATAACAAGGGCGAAATATTGCGCAGAAATGAAAGTGTAGAGATCGTACACACTACTTTCAACGTCAAAACGTGGACTTGTGTTAATTTTCTATTCTTTGCTACCCACCTTAATCTTATCACCGACTTTAGGAATTATTCTTATATACTTTCCATACAGGTGAACGGCGAAGGTGAAATTGTATTAATACGTCATACAGGTGAACGGCAAACTTGGACACCTCCTTAAGAGTTTCATACTCCTTACTTGCTTGTGAATGGGGAACGTAATTCCATCTAAACCCAATGAATATTGAGAGGATAGGGATTGATGGATATAACAAGGGCGAAATATTGGGCAGAAATGAAAGTGTAGAGATCGTACACACTATTTTCAACGTCAAAACGTGGACTTGTGTTAATTTTCTATTCTTTGTTACCCACCTTAATCTTATCACCGACTTTAGGAATTATTCTTATATACTTTCCATACAGGTGAACGGCAAAGGTGAAATTGTATTAATACGTCATACAGGTGAACGGCAAACTTGGACACCTCCTTAAGAGTTTCATAGTTACTCCCGCCGTTTACCCGCACTTGCTTGTGAATGGGAAACTCGAGGTGTTTATTTGAGTTCGAATGGACCTTCAAGAAGAACGAAAAAAAGTTGACTTCATATGAGGAGCTTACTTTCAAAAGGGCTTATATCCACTTCGAACTTTTTTTGGGAAAACGAAAAAAACAATTTATGATATGATGCAAGATTGCAAAGGTTCTCACGTTTCCATTATAGTTTCTACATAGCAGTGTAAAGAACACCATATATTTTCAATTATCTACTTTACATATTGAAGGTGATACCGCCATTTTTAATTTGGATATAAGCCCATTTGATGAAAAACCGTGGATATGAGCCATTTTGAAAAAAAAATGGGACTCTTGAATAAAAACATCACATTTCCATCCCTTGTTATTTAATATAAAATTGAAAGATAAAAATAATATGATAATAATAAATGAAAGTCATACACACCAGTATCAGATGGATGAAAGCCACTTCGATGAAAAAGATTCAGTTGAACATAACGGGGTGGATTTTCAGTAAACCGATTTTCAGTGAGCTTTTAGAGGTGGATAGAAATCGTTTTGGAAGGAAATCAACTCAGGAGGTGCTAGGCTTCACCCCAAAGATTCATTTTCCACAAAAAAAACGAAAAGTGTAAAAAGTGGATATAAGCCCGTTTGAAAGTAAGCTCCTCATATCGACTCGACGTTTTTATTTTAGTTCGAATGGACCTTCAAGAAGAGCATTTGTCGACTCAAATACTTCGTGAAAACGAAAAAAGTTGACTTCATATCGACTCGAGGTGTTTATTTGAGTTCGAATGAACCTTCAAGAAGAGCAATTGTCGACTCAAATACTTCGTGAAAACGAAAAAAAGTTGACTTCATATCGACTCGAGGTGTGCATTTGAGTTCGAATGGACCTTCAAGAAGAGCAATTGTCGACTCAAATACTTCGTGAAAACGAAAAAATGTTGACTTCATATCGACTCGAGGTGTTTATTTGAGTTCGAATGGACCTTCATGGACCTTCCATACAGGTGAACGGCAAAGGTGAAATTGTATTAATACGTCATACAGGTGAACGGCAAACTTGGACACCTCCTTAAGAGTTTCATAGTTACTCCCGCCGTTTACCCGCACTTGCTTGTGAATGGGAAACGTAATTCCACCTAAACCCAATGAATATTGAGAGGATAGGGATTGATGGATATAACAAGGGCGAAATATTGCGCAGAAATGAAAGTGTAGAGATCGTACACACTACTTTCAACGTCAAAACGTGGACTTGTGTTAATTTTCTATTCTTTGCTACCCACCTTAATCTTATCACCGACTTTAGGAATTATTCTTATATACTTTCCATACAGGTGAACGGCGAAGGTGAAATTGTATTAATACGTCATACAGGTGAACGGCAAACTTGGACACCTCCTTAAGAGTTTCATACTCCTTACTTGCTTGTGAATGGGGAACGTAATTCCATCTAAACCCAATGAATATTGAGAGGATAGGGATTGATGGATATAACAAGGGCGAAATATTGGGCAGAAATGAAAGTGTAGAGATCGTACACACTATTTTCAACGTCAAAACGTGGACTTGTGTTAATTTTCTATTCTTTGTTACCCACCTTAATCTTATCACCGACTTTAGGAATTATTCTTATATACTTTCCATACAGGTGAACGGCAAAGGTGAAATTGTATTAATACGTCATACAGGTGAACGGCAAACTTGGACACCTCCTTAAGAGTTTCATAGTTACTCCCGCCGTTTACCCGCACTTGCTTGTGAATGGGAAACTCGAGGTGTTTATTTGAGTTCGAATGGACCTTCAAGAAGAACGAAAAAAAGTTGACTTCATATGAGGAGCTTACTTTCAAAAGGGCTTATATCCACTTCGAACTTTTTTTGGGAAAACGAAAAAAACAATTTATGATATGATGCAAGATTGCAAAGGTTCTCACGTTTCCATTATAGTTTCTACATAGCAGTGTAAAGAACACCATATATTTTCAATTATCTACTTTACATATTGAAGGTGATACCGCCATTTTTAATTTGGATATAAGCCCATTTGATGAAAAACCGTGGATATGAGCCATTTTGAAAAAAAAATGGGACTCTTGAATAAAAACATCACATTTCCATCCCTTGTTATTTAATATAAAATTGAAAGATAAAAATAATATGATAATAATAAATGAAAGTCATACACACCAGTATCAGATGGATGAAAGCCACTTCGATGAAAAAGATTCAGTTGAACATAACGGGGTGGATTTTCAGTAAACCGATTTTCAGTGAGCTTTTAGAGGTGGATAGAAATCGTTTTGGAAGGAAATCAACTCAGGAGGTGCTAGGCTTCACCCCAAAGATTCATTTTCCACAAAAAAAACGAAAAGTGTAAAAAGTGGATATAAGCCCGTTTGAAAGTAAGCTCCTCATATCGACTCGACGTTTTTATTTTAGTTCGAATGGACCTTCAAGAAGAGCATTTGTCGACTCAAATACTTCGTGAAAACGAAAAAAGTTGACTTCATATCGACTCGAGGTGTTTATTTGAGTTCGAATGAACCTTCAAGAAGAGCAATTGTCGACTCAAATACTTCGTGAAAACGAAAAAAAGTTGACTTCATATCGACTCGAGGTGTGCATTTGAGTTCGAATGGACCTTCAAGAAGAGCAATTGTCGACTCAAATACTTCGTGAAAACGAAAAAATGTTGACTTCATATCGACTCGAGGTGTTTATTTGAGTTCGAATGGACCTTCATGGACCTTCCATACAGGTGAACGGCAAAGGTGAAATTGTATTAATACGTCATACAGGTGAACGGCAAACTTGGACACCTCCTTAAGAGTTTCATAGTTACTCCCGCCGTTTACCCGCACTTGCTTGTGAATGGGAAACGTAATTCCACCTAAACCCAATGAATATTGAGAGGATAGGGATTGATGGATATAACAAGGGCGAAATATTGCGCAGAAATGAAAGTGTAGAGATCGTACACACTACTTTCAACGTCAAAACGTGGACTTGTGTTAATTTTCTATTCTTTGCTACCCACCTTAATCTTATCACCGACTTTAGGAATTATTCTTATATACTTTCCATACAGGTGAACGGCGAAGGTGAAATTGTATTAATACGTCATACAGGTGAACGGCAAACTTGGACACCTCCTTAAGAGTTTCATACTCCTTACTTGCTTGTGAATGGGGAACGTAATTCCATCTAAACCCAATGAATATTGAGAGGATAGGGATTGATGGATATAACAAGGGCGAAATATTGGGCAGAAATGAAAGTGTAGAGATCGTACACACTATTTTCAACGTCAAAACGTGGACTTGTGTTAATTTTCTATTCTTTGTTACCCACCTTAATCTTATCACCGACTTTAGGAATTATTCTTATATACTTTCCATACAGGTGAACGGCAAAGGTGAAATTGTATTAATACGTCATACAGGTGAACGGCAAACTTGGACACCTCCTTAAGAGTTTCATAGTTACTCCCGCCGTTTACCCGCACTTGCTTGTGAATGGGAAACTCGAGGTGTTTATTTGAGTTCGAATGGACCTTCAAGAAGAACGAAAAAAAGTTGACTTCATATGAGGAGCTTACTTTCAAAAGGGCTTATATCCACTTCGAACTTTTTTTGGGAAAACGAAAAAAACAATTTATGATATGATGCAAGATTGCAAAGGTTCTCACGTTTCCATTATAGTTTCTACATAGCAGTGTAAAGAACACCATATATTTTCAATTATCTACTTTACATATTGAAGGTGATACCGCCATTTTTAATTTGGATATAAGCCCATTTGATGAAAAACCGTGGATATGAGCCATTTTGAAAAAAAAATGGGACTCTTGAATAAAAACATCACATTTCCATCCCTTGTTATTTAATATAAAATTGAAAGATAAAAATAATATGATAATAATAAATGAAAGTCATACACACCAGTATCAGATGGATGAAAGCCACTTCGATGAAAAAGATTCAGTTGAACATAACGGGGTGGATTTTCAGTAAACCGATTTTCAGTGAGCTTTTAGAGGTGGATAGAAATCGTTTTGGAAGGAAATCAACTCAGGAGGTGCTAGGCTTCACCCCAAAGATTCATTTTCCACAAAAAAAACGAAAAGTGTAAAAAGTGGATATAAGCCCGTTTGAAAGTAAGCTCCTCATATCGACTCGACGTTTTTATTTTAGTTCGAATGGACCTTCAAGAAGAGCATTTGTCGACTCAAATACTTCGTGAAAACGAAAAAAGTTGACTTCATATCGACTCGAGGTGTTTATTTGAGTTCGAATGAACCTTCAAGAAGAGCAATTGTCGACTCAAATACTTCGTGAAAACGAAAAAAAGTTGACTTCATATCGACTCGAGGTGTGCATTTGAGTTCGAATGGACCTTCAAGAAGAGCAATTGTCGACTCAAATACTTCGTGAAAACGAAAAAATGTTGACTTCATATCGACTCGAGGTGTTTATTTGAGTTCGAATGGACCTTCATGGACCTTCCATACAGGTGAACGGCAAAGGTGAAATTGTATTAATACGTCATACAGGTGAACGGCAAACTTGGACACCTCCTTAAGAGTTTCATAGTTACTCCCGCCGTTTACCCGCACTTGCTTGTGAATGGGAAACGTAATTCCACCTAAACCCAATGAATATTGAGAGGATAGGGATTGATGGATATAACAAGGGCGAAATATTGCGCAGAAATGAAAGTGTAGAGATCGTACACACTACTTTCAACGTCAAAACGTGGACTTGTGTTAATTTTCTATTCTTTGCTACCCACCTTAATCTTATCACCGACTTTAGGAATTATTCTTATATACTTTCCATACAGGTGAACGGCGAAGGTGAAATTGTATTAATACGTCATACAGGTGAACGGCAAACTTGGACACCTCCTTAAGAGTTTCATACTCCTTACTTGCTTGTGAATGGGGAACGTAATTCCATCTAAACCCAATGAATATTGAGAGGATAGGGATTGATGGATATAACAAGGGCGAAATATTGGGCAGAAATGAAAGTGTAGAGATCGTACACACTATTTTCAACGTCAAAACGTGGACTTGTGTTAATTTTCTATTCTTTGTTACCCACCTTAATCTTATCACCGACTTTAGGAATTATTCTTATATACTTTCCATACAGGTGAACGGCAAAGGTGAAATTGTATTAATACGTCATACAGGTGAACGGCAAACTTGGACACCTCCTTAAGAGTTTCATAGTTACTCCCGCCGTTTACCCGCACTTGCTTGTGAATGGGAAACTCGAGGTGTTTATTTGAGTTCGAATGGACCTTCAAGAAGAACGAAAAAAAGTTGACTTCATATGAGGAGCTTACTTTCAAAAGGGCTTATATCCACTTCGAACTTTTTTTGGGAAAACGAAAAAAACAATTTATGATATGATGCAAGATTGCAAAGGTTCTCACGTTTCCATTATAGTTTCTACATAGCAGTGTAAAGAACACCATATATTTTCAATTATCTACTTTACATATTGAAGGTGATACCGCCATTTTTAATTTGGATATAAGCCCATTTGATGAAAAACCGTGGATATGAGCCATTTTGAAAAAAAAATGGGACTCTTGAATAAAAACATCACATTTCCATCCCTTGTTATTTAATATAAAATTGAAAGATAAAAATAATATGATAATAATAAATGAAAGTCATACACACCAGTATCAGATGGATGAAAGCCACTTCGATGAAAAAGATTCAGTTGAACATAACGGGGTGGATTTTCAGTAAACCGATTTTCAGTGAGCTTTTAGAGGTGGATAGAAATCGTTTTGGAAGGAAATCAACTCAGGAGGTGCTAGGCTTCACCCCAAAGATTCATTTTCCACAAAAAAAACGAAAAGTGTAAAAAGTGGATATAAGCCCGTTTGAAAGTAAGCTCCTCATATCGACTCGACGTTTTTATTTTAGTTCGAATGGACCTTCAAGAAGAGCATTTGTCGACTCAAATACTTCGTGAAAACGAAAAAAGTTGACTTCATATCGACTCGAGGTGTTTATTTGAGTTCGAATGAACCTTCAAGAAGAGCAATTGTCGACTCAAATACTTCGTGAAAACGAAAAAAAGTTGACTTCATATCGACTCGAGGTGTGCATTTGAGTTCGAATGGACCTTCAAGAAGAGCAATTGTCGACTCAAATACTTCGTGAAAACGAAAAAATGTTGACTTCATATCGACTCGAGGTGTTTATTTGAGTTCGAATGGACCTTCATGGACCTTCCATACAGGTGAACGGCAAAGGTGAAATTGTATTAATACGTCATACAGGTGAACGGCAAACTTGGACACCTCCTTAAGAGTTTCATAGTTACTCCCGCCGTTTACCCGCACTTGCTTGTGAATGGGAAACGTAATTCCACCTAAACCCAATGAATATTGAGAGGATAGGGATTGATGGATATAACAAGGGCGAAATATTGCGCAGAAATGAAAGTGTAGAGATCGTACACACTACTTTCAACGTCAAAACGTGGACTTGTGTTAATTTTCTATTCTTTGCTACCCACCTTAATCTTATCACCGACTTTAGGAATTATTCTTATATACTTTCCATACAGGTGAACGGCGAAGGTGAAATTGTATTAATACGTCATACAGGTGAACGGCAAACTTGGACACCTCCTTAAGAGTTTCATACTCCTTACTTGCTTGTGAATGGGGAACGTAATTCCATCTAAACCCAATGAATATTGAGAGGATAGGGATTGATGGATATAACAAGGGCGAAATATTGGGCAGAAATGAAAGTGTAGAGATCGTACACACTATTTTCAACGTCAAAACGTGGACTTGTGTTAATTTTCTATTCTTTGTTACCCACCTTAATCTTATCACCGACTTTAGGAATTATTCTTATATACTTTCCATACAGGTGAACGGCAAAGGTGAAATTGTATTAATACGTCATACAGGTGAACGGCAAACTTGGACACCTCCTTAAGAGTTTCATAGTTACTCCCGCCGTTTACCCGCACTTGCTTGTGAATGGGAAACTCGAGGTGTTTATTTGAGTTCGAATGGACCTTCAAGAAGAACGAAAAAAAGTTGACTTCATATGAGGAGCTT
>CAWUBA010000196.1:0-19076 GCA_963920205.1 Stenodema calcarata | reverse complement strand
GAAATAATTGGAGTAATTAGCTAAAACATTGTGTGTTCGTTCGGGAAGGTGACCAGATGATCTTCCCTGAGAAGGGGGTCGGTAAATAGCTCAGTGATGGTCTCGTAAATTTAACAACTCAATTCCGGCTCGGCCATAATTCATACATGTAATGACCACATAAATGATTAATTATCCATAATTACCTAATATGTATTTATATAATTCATTGGTTTTTAGTAGTACGTACCTACTGACTATTATTCGAAGTTACGAGTGTGTGTGATTTAGTTTGACCGTCAGAGAGAATGATGTTACCTTCTTTCAATAGGCGCGAATACTATCTCAGGACAAAAAACTCGATATGAAAATTCCAGTATGAAAATTGGTCCGATGTTCTACAACTATGCCGTTCTATTTAAAGTTTCCGAGAGATGGAGCTTTGAACATTTCACCCCCTATTTCGCTCCCCTTCCTATTGACCTAGGGTTATGAAAAGTTTCAAGGATCATCCTCGACCTGGTCGGAGCAATTTCAAAGTTCTCGGTTTACTGTATCTGAGAATGTGAACCAACCAATTTTGAGAGGGGAGAGGGGGTCAAATATTTCTTGTTTTAGGTGGATTAATAATAAACCAAAACTAAACTAAACTTATCAATAATTTCAGTTGATTTTCAACTCCACTGTCTTCTTCTACAACTGTTATTCAGACTTTTCTATTCACAAGACGAATCAAAATGTTCTTAGATACCTTGGGCGGTCTTGAATTATCTTAATCATTCATCCACCTATACGTGTTATGGCAGTTTCCCTGAGGAAGACATGTCGCACGCGATGCGAACACACTCATTTCCTACGAGAGTGCGTTCCTTCGTGTTATTAGTTTCGTAATTGAATGATAGTTAGCCCTCTGGGTGCCACATTTTTTCATGGTTGAGAATCTCTCAGCTTATCCCATTGTTTCAAGTTGGCTCACTCCACGATTGATAAGAAAACAAATCCAGTCTTGCAGCGTGGCTATAAGAGCGAGTTTTCGAAGAAATAACTGGTTTTATGTAGAATGTCTCCATTGAACGACTTGATTCCATGAAGAACATCTCAAGTATCAACCACGGTTCTTCATCTTCAAAATGCTCCTGTTTGAGAACGGAATAAGATATCGCAAGTCTGATTTCTCCATCGCGTTCAGTATAAAAAAATGAGGTGTCACTTGTCAGACTGTTTCATTTTGGGGATTTATGGGTAATTTTTTCCCTCTAGAACTCCTCCCCCCCCCCCCTTTAGAGTGGCCCGATTATGCCCATCTACGAACTTAGCCTTTCGATTGCCAGGACGGATTTTTTTGTGTGCAAATTTGAGCTTTTTATCTCAATTCTATCGAGAGTTATCGTCCGGAGTGACACAATAATTTTTGGTGTCTTTTGGCAGGATTCAGAATGGTCTGAACTGGATTTGGGTATAAAATGTTTTAGGAAATACGAGTTTTAAACATTTTGGACCGAGAACAATAGCTTGCAGTTTTACAAACGGATATTGCAGTATTAACGTCGAAGTTACTGAAATATCTAATCGGGACCGTGCAATTGTGAAAGAGGTTTATTCACGTATTACACAAGCTCCGTGATGTTTCCAACATCGGTAAATTATTGAACCTTCACCGCACAAATCACTATCTATCGCATCGCCAAGTGCTAAATGTGTTGTATCTCGAGTAGCCGATAGAAACCCGATACTCGCCGATATTATAATGTTGAGGACATTGAATATCTGCTCGGTGGGATACGATGTGGTCGACAACCCTCAGAGATTAACTGAAGCTTGTTGCTGATTGGGGTTGTCTGATCATAGCGTTTTTATCACGGCGATCAGGTCTCACGGTCGGCCGCTTCCGCCAGTTTCGGATGCCCGCTCTATTTTTTCACAGGTCATTGAGGCAGTGAATCGTTTTGACTCCTTACAACCACCGAATGAGTTTTGATTGTCATGTTGTCGGGATTTCAAATATTTGAGTCTCCTCATTATTACTAAGGAAATCCGCTACCGAAGTAGGCTTTACAGACGTAAACCTTAGTGGTGCAGGGAGAAGCTTTTTACTAGAGAAGTGCCACTTGTACTACAATTCGTCACGTATTACATTATTTGGTATAGTGAAAGTTTTGAGTGAATATGTCATAATACGCCCCTCAACCACAGGCACATGTTTTGATCTTTAGCCCTAGATATAATATGAGTTTTACCGTATGAAGTATGATGAACAAGGCTGTTGTTACAAAATATCTAATTACTCTCGCACATTTCACGCTTTCTTTCTTTCTTTCAAGACACGGAAATGCCACTAGAAGGCCAATGCCAACGTTTTACGAACGTAAGATACCAAACACCTCTATCCAACACGAGTCGCTACTATCACGCAGCAGACTTTTATTAGTGCATTACCAGTCTCACAGACGTCTCGGCATTTATCCGTTGGTTAATACGCGTCTGGGTGGGCGCGGAATGACTTTTTTTACCTTTTACTTGGCGGGTAATCACCTGAGCAATAACATTTGCAGGTGGAAAAACCTTGAAGGCAGCCACAGCACTTCCTTACCTGTAACAACAACAACAAATTACAGTCAGAGAGCGAAAAATGAAACAGAGGTAGGAAATAATCATGGAGATAGAACATAAGAATAAAGGGGTTATTTACAAGTTATACAATAAGTTATATTCATGCCGATAACGATAGTTACAAGCTAACGATGACCAAATAGTTCCTGATGTACAGTGATATAATTGGGATTTCTGTGTAATTCAAGAAACAAAATGTGTGCGCATAATATGTAGTACTTACATTTAGGTCAATATGAACCATACAACAAAAATCCACAGCCATGCAGCATGGATATAAGAGCGAATTTTCGAAGAAATAACTGGTTTTATGAAAATTGTCTCCATTGAAAAACATGATGTCCATGAATGGCATCTACCATGTTTCTTCATATTCAAAGTGCTCCAGTTGAAGAACGGATCAAGACTTCGCCATCGTGTTCAGCGTAAAAACCCCTTCAAGTTGTCACTTATGAGACTATTTCATTTTGGGGATTTATGGGTCATTTTTTACCTCTAGAACTCCCCCCCCCCCCCATAGATTGGCCTGATTCTGCCCATCTATGAACTTAGCCTTTCGATTGCTAAGATGGTTTTTTTTGTGTGCAAATTTGAACTTTTTATCTCACTTCTATCGAGAGTTATCGTCCGGAGTGGCACATACATAAATACCTATATACCTAGGTATATAAAAAATATTATATAATTTTTGGTGTCTTTTGGCAGTGGATTCAGGATGGTCTGAAACGGATTTTGTTACAAACCGTTTTCGGAAATTCGAGAACAATAGCTACTTACATTCTCTTCGAAAATTCGTTGAAAATAATATTTGTACTTAATATGTTTTTACTTTTTTAATATTTTTACATATTATGTAAACTTAACTAACATTTGAATCAAGATAACATGAAATTTCGAATATTCAAACAACAAACTTCGGCTATCGGGTCTTAATATTGATTTTTACCGGCTGAATGATCTTTCAATATAAACTTTGGGGGTTTTGAAATTATTCAACACATTCACCCAGGATCTCGGGGTATACTCAGTTTCTTTTATTAATTGGCTACCACTAGTGATCTATGTGCTTGTCCAACTTGGCTGTAGTGCCCCACTGCGTGACAATACGCCTGGCGGATCGTGACGTGTGAAACCGGCGATCCGGCTGGTGCCGTTTGACACATTCAAAAACTACTGTTGTCTAGGTCTTGAACATCAAGGGACGAGTGGGGTGAAACGTGAAATAGAGGAAACCGCCCTGGGGCAGGATGTGACTAAATTGCCCAAACGCACCAACAAACAGACGAACAGAGGGGCCGCTGACCCAGTTCAGATGGATTAGTAATAGCCTCACGGGACCGAGGAGGTATTCAAGCGGATAAGAGGTCTTCGTGTCACGCGGATCGGTGCTTCAAACTGTCACAACTCTGCTTGTCCGCACCAGAGGCCGACTCACTGATTGATTGTCACACGGAGAGCTGCAGTTCATAGGCGGGTGCAATCTGGCAGCGATCCAGAACCTTTCGATTTCGGCGGATAGCAGTCAACCGGCAATGGGGACCCGTTCGTTTGTCGATTTATTCAAAGTCGACCACTCCGCTATAAAGCCGGGAATACACTTGAGCAGAGGCAGGCCGCGCACCGCACGCGCAGCCTATGCGCGGCGCGATGCCATGTGCCGCGATGTGATGTGCCGCGATACAAATTTTCAAATTACAGCGAGGCGCACATGCTCAGCCCTGATCCAACATTGCGCGGTGCAACTGGTGTCCACTACGACGGATCAAGACAGAAAAGTGGCAGAAACACAACATCTACGTCCAGTGATGGGCAATACCACAAAATATTCGATACCATTACTCAATACTAGTATCGAAACAAATATTCGATACTACTCAGATATCGAATAAAAATGTTCGATACTGAAGACTATCGAATCATATGAGCACTTTTTCACACAGTGAATTAAATTTTAATAAAATGGAAATAACAGATAGAAAAAACACTATTAAACCCTTACGTTATTTATTTACTTTCAACAAGGTTAACAGGGCATTTCTACATCTAAAAGTTAGTTATAAGATCAAACGAATGGCCAAGAAGGAAAACTTGACATCGACGGTGTCATTCAGCGATAGTTGGAGTTTAATCGGCGATCAAATGCAATTGATAAACCGGCCCTAAGTATAGCATTTTAATTACAAATAATTTTGAATTACATTAAAAACACGTAACAACATTCAATGTTGTTACGTGTTTTTAATGTAATTCAAAATTATTTGTGAGCCGTTCATCACGTTTGTAGGATGTTGAATTGGTTGCAAGTAGTCGCGGCCCGTTTTGATTGCACCCAGAGGTCCAAAATCACAAATACTGAGGTCCATAATAAAAAAATAGCGTATTAGCCTACTTTACTTTTGTTTTTCTTCAAAAATTCGATCCTTGCTGCGTGGAGCAGGTGCTGTACACTACTTACCTCAAATATGGACCGTGTTTTGCAACAACCAGCTGTACCGACTCGAAAGGCGGACCAACCTGCCGAGAGGATAAGGATGGCAGCACTGCGCGGGTGGCACCACTGCGCGGATCCGCACCGGCCAGCTGACGATTCGAGGTTTTGATATGAGATACCAACACGATGATTTTCCGGTGCTGACGGTACATTGGTATGTCACGGTTGCAACACCCGTGACCTATTTCCGGGGGCTGGACGGCGATTTTACGTGGAACTGCAGTCATTCGATTCCCCGATTCCGATTTGAGAGTACCTAGCGAGACGTGTGCTTGGCGAGTTAGGTTCTTTACAATATATGTTATATTCTTGTGGAATCAATTAGTTCTCATTCCTTACTACCGAGAGTACACCGTTAGTCGGTAGTGTGGTATTTACGTCCTTTCTCCCCTTCGGGGAGAAAGCGCGTAAATACCACACGGTAGTGAAGTAGGTACTAACACGTGGAAGAATGTAGTATTTGTGTGCTATCTCCTGCACATGAATACTACAAAAGTTAGTACATTAATGGTGGCAGCGTATACGAACCAACTACGTCTCCCGTTTGCGAAGGTAAGTACCTAGTTGTAAGTTTCTTATTACCTACGTTGTAAGTTGCTAATAGGAACTTATACAAGTAGTTTGCTTTTGCCAAGGTCGTTTGTCTTTCGACGTCTATTTATCGGCTCTAGATCCGTTTCGCCGTCCAATGTATGTACCACCTTGTGGTATCTGTGTCTCCTCTGTGAGGGTTTAGACCTATATTGTATCACTTGGTAGGTATCGGAGACTCCTCTGTGAGGATTTAGCCGTTTTAATGTACCCTTTGAGGTATCGGTGTCTCCGCTGTGACGGTTAAACCACCTCATGCACCACTTTGTGGTATTGGTGTCTCCACTGTGCGGAATTTAGCCGTGTAATGTTCCACTTTATGGTTTCGGTGCCTTCAGTGTGAGGGGATTTCAGAGTAGGTTTATAGATGCAGTAATGATTGGGCGACTAATCGCTACGGAACGTATACTTAACAGGTTACCGACGGCCGCTTGTGGGTTAATCTCACGAAGTTGGCTTTGTTGCAGTCGGGAACCCTTATACGGCACGTTTCTACTTTTCTGGTTTGTTTCCTTTACTTTGGTAGGCTCGTGCTTCGTCAATTACGATATATTATATTACATTTCACACAGTACGTTAAAAATTGGACAAAAACGTAATATAATAAATAAACAACCGCCGTTATTGTCAATATGTCACTAATTCGATTGATTGATTGATGCTAGATTGTGTTAAAAACAAGAATCCACAAGAGTTCACATCGAAGGAAAAGAAACAGAATAAAACAATTAAGAAAAAATGATAATATAGAAACAGAATAAAAGATAAATAGCATTAATACATAAGGGAAAAAAAAAGATAATATAAATGGATACTATAGAACCAGAATAAAAGAAATGGAAAACAACTGCGCAGAACAACTGCCCCTGGATTATATCAATTACCCCATCCTATATCAGTCCAGACTAACAGTTCTCTGCTTTCAGGTTACCTTACTTGCTGTTTCCCTTCTAATTGTGTCTCCCATACCTTCCATGGCAAGAGAACACACAGCTGAACACTGGCACGGAAGTCCTGACTACACGGCTCCGGCAAGTGGCAGTCACAGGCTCGAGGTAGCATGGTGAGATTCACTAAAGCCCTCAGAGTTACTCCGAACTGCGAGACAGCTACAAATGACGTTGCGAGCCTGGAGCCGCACGTGAACTCTACTCAGCCAATGAAGGCTTTCCTTTAATCAAGGCAAGAGGTAAGATGGGAAGTAAGTAGACTAGCTACCAATCCACGGCACTATAGCCCACTGTGGCCTCATCCGGGACCAGGCCAACTGCACACTAGTAGGGCCCGACTTTGTGCTAGTTGGTCAGCCCACGGTGCAGACCACAGACTTTGGGGGAGCAACGGATGTCATCACTCCACTTGGAGCTGCTGCAGGCAATTGCCCAGCTGAATCCATCCTACGAAGACGTCCGGATGAGGCGTCATCATTATAAGGTGTTCCACTGGACTGCAGGAACTGTTTGTGCAGGGGTTGCAGTAGTTATGGTTACCCCACAGCTCTAGTTCTCTAGAATCTACTAATGGCTCTGGCCAAAAATAATAGTTTCCTGTGTACCCCATACTGATCGTAGTTTTTTTTTGCAGACTAATAGCGACCTTCGTTTCTAATTCACTGAATGACTCGACCAACTGTGAGGAAGGAACGACAGTACACGGCGGGAAACCTGACACATGACGGTATGGTGACCGCGTAAGGACAAGTGATGGTACAGACTCAGACTACAACAGTAAGACGTAAATCTATAGTCACGAACCACGCAAGTATCATAGTTAAGCCATAACATTTACCATAGTTGTTAGCTATACAACTCATCACAGCAAAGCGAGCCTCCACAATAAGTAGGGGTGTTAGATAGTTCGACAGTCCTATCAATTGATCGATAGCAGTTTCCTATCAATAGCCCTACAAATGAGTGCTTCCATAGCATTTCCCATAGTTGTTAGCTATACAACCCATCACAGTAAAGCGAGCCTCCACAAATGAGTAGGGGTGTTAGATAGTTCGACAGTCCTATCATTTGATCGATAGCAGTTTCCTATCAATAGCCCTACAAATGAGTGCTTTCACCTAGAGTGCCGCAGAGTTGAGAGCGAGCGAGAGCGTTGAGAATGAGAGGCACGGGCGGAAGTATAGCACCACCTGGAAGTGGTCTATTCGCGAGGGGGGAGGGAGAGTGGCTGACGTACAAGGCCTACTTCTCTTTATGCATGCCAATGGTTTCTAACCTACATGTTCTTCCCTTTGTGTGTATAAAGGCTAACCATGTGCATTCCTTAACCCCACTCCTTTCATCTGCTTAAAGGGTACTTTTAATACTGGTACACGAGCTCGTTATCTATACCTTGTAGGCTGTTCTTGTATTGCTATTTATATTCTTTCTGGTTTGTTACAATTATTACTCTTACTACGATAATCACTCTGTATTCATCTTGTCTGCTATGTCTTTATCTGCTCTGGATCCGTTTAGCCGGCTAATGTATGTACCACTTTGTGGTATCTGTGTCTCCTCTGTGAGGGTTTAGACCTATATTGTATCACTTGGTAGGTATCGGAGACTCCTCTGTGAGGATTTAGCCGTTTTAATGTACCCTTTGAGGTATCGGTGTCTCCGCTGTGACGGTTAAGCCATCTAATGCACCACTTTGTGGTATTGGTGTCTCCACTGGGAGGGGTTTTAGCCATGTAATGTGCCCTTTGAGGTATCGGTGCCTCCAGTGTGAGGGGATTTCAGAGTAGGTTTATACTCGTAGATGCAGAAATGATTGAGCGCCTAATCGCTACAGAACGTACAGCAATTACTCTGTATTCGTCTTGTCCGCTGTGTCTTTATCACTTAAACTGTCCCATCTACCATTATATTCTGCCTCTATTTACCTACTCTATTTATCTTGTTTCTGTATTCAGTTACAATTATTACTCTTACGACTATAATCACTCTGTATTATCCTGTTTCTACCATCTATCTTGTCTGCAGTGTCTTTATCACTTAAACTGTAGCACCTATCATTTTTCTGTCTCTATTTACCTTCGCTATTTATCATGTTTCTGTATTCAATTTGTATGTTTTGGCCAAGCCTCGTCTCATTTGAGTCCCATATTAGAAAACATGTAACAATCAACATTACTACCTCCCCTTCCCCAGCAACCACCACCGGACAACCTCCCTGGCTTCGACAGAGCACGAGGACAATGGAATTGACGCGTCTTACCTAAGGCCACGGGAAACAAGGGTTGGTATCTCTATCTGCTACCGCGATAACGTCATGCTATATGGCCTGCCTATGGAAGGAACTGCCTTGGCAAAAGGAGCCAGGTCAATTAGTCCCAGTCTACCCTGGCGTACCCCGGCTGCCCGCATGAGGACATGCTCAATCTTACCCCGGGAGTGATGTACCGACTCGAAAGGCGGACCAACCTGCCGAGAGGATAAGGATGGCAGCACTGCGCGGGTGGCACCACTGCGCGGATCCGCACCGGCCAGCTGACGATTCGAGGTTTTGATATGAGATACCAACACGATGATTTTCCGGTGCTGACGGTACATTGGTATGTCACGGTTGCAACACCCGTGACCTATTTCCGGGGGCTGGACGGCGATTTTACGTGGAACTGCAGTCATTCGATTCCCCGATTCCGATTTGAGAGTACCTAGCGAGACGTGTGCTTGGCGAGTTAGGTTCTTTACAATATATGTTATATTCTTGTGGAATCAATTAGTTCTCATTCCTTACTACCGAGAGTACACCGTTAGTCGGTAGTGTGGTATTTACGTCCTTTCTCCCCTTCGGGGAGAAAGCGCGTAAATACCACACGGTAGTGAAGTAGGTACTAACCCGTGGTAAAATGTAGTATTCGTGTGCTATCTCCTGCACATGAATACTACATAAGTTAGTACACAGCCAAGTCGACTTGGCGGCCACATTGAGTTAGCTTCATATTCTAATTCTGGAAATAGTTCTCCATCGTCTATGGTTGATTATTTTCAAAAATTTACAGCCGATGGCAGTCAAATCGTGAAAACGATAACTGTAGACGATGGAGAACTATTTCCAGAATCAGACTATGAAGCTAACTCAATGTGGCCGCCAAGTCGACTTGGCTGGTTTTTACAAAACACGGTCCATATTATCTTCGTACTTTTTTTTTTACAATTATACAAAACGAGCCTATAATTAACAAAACGGTTATAACCAAACGAGTACCTAGTAGGTAATTTCAAAGTGGGTAGGTAGGTTATCACACGTTATCACACATTATCACTTACGTGTGCCGCGGCTCTGTTCGCAGCTCTGAATCGACTGAATTCTGTCCACACTGCGCACCGCACGAGCCTGCCGCGGTCCGTGCTCACTTTGATGGACCGACAGTCGATGGCTCAGGCCGCGCACCGCACGAGCCTGTTTGCCGCGGTGTTGGGGACCCGTACACACTTGAGCATCGCGCCGCGCATAGGCTGCGCGTGCGGTGCGCGGCCTGCCTCTGCTCAAGTGTATTCCCGGCTTAAGACACATATCCTGGTATTATATTAGTCCAGTTTTGTGATTTCGAGAGGAACAACGTTCTATTACATCAGCTCAGCCACTTAAATCTATCTGACAAGCGACGCCCCAAAACCTTCCTGTGGTGGACCCTGCCGCTAACGATCCAGGAACGAGGAAAGTTGACAGAAAACACAGAAATTCTGCTGAAATCGTGCGCTAGTATGAACTGAATAGAAATAACCAGACGCGAAAAAATCATAACTAAATCGTTCCATCGATTTTTGCGAATTTTCGAAGAAAAGGAAGAAGCTATTGTTCTCGGTACAAAAATTTAAAAAATCGAATTTCCGAAAATCCGTGTCACTAAGGAGTATTTAGGGGAGTTTTAAGGGGGGGGGGGGGGATTCCAAAATATGAAACATTCCGACATTTGACACCTCATTTTAAACGTTTTTTTCGCTGATCACGATGGTGAAGTTAGAATTGCAGTATCTTATTTCATTCTCAAACTGGAGCACTTTGAAGATGAAGAAACGTGGTTGGTACCTACTTGAGATGTTCTTCATGGTTAATCAGCTCTAATCTCATAAGGGGAATGAGAAATAGCAATTCTGACTTTACTAGCGTTTTTTCACTATCGTGTTCAGCGTTGAAAAATCTATACGAGGGTAGTTTTGAGGGTGGGGGGGGGGGGATTACCTATGAATTTCCCAAATGAAACAGTCTGACACCTCATTTTAAAGGATTTTTTTACTCTGAACACATCGTGAAATCAGAATAGTGATATCTCATTCCGAACGTAGCCATCGAGTTCAGCGTTGAAAAGTCTATAAACTGTGTTACTCGGCAGAAAAACGAGACACAATTCGTTATAAAACTAGTAAAATGGAGGCATTTTACGTAAAACCGGTCATTTCTTCGACAATTCGCTCTTATAGCCATGAAGCATGACTGTTCTTGAAATTGATATTATATTCCAGTATCTTGAGTAGGTACGCCTAAAAAATAGTGAGTGAAGTAGTTTGCGTCAGTAGGTAACCACTGTATTATCTGATGGTACAGATCATCAGGCCTCATCTCGAAATACAAACATAACGTCCAACATCGTTCTAATACGTAAAATATGGAACAGTGTGACGAAAAATCGTGTTTTTACCTCTTACTAGTGACGTAATAAAAACGCTTCATCTGGTCCGAGTTCAGCCTTCTGCAGAATGCAATGCCCCGTACAATAGTTTAGCAGAACCCCTCACACAAAAAGTGATTCGTAACAGTAGAGCAATAAGGGGGAACTCCAATAACCCCTACCTTCAACCTTGGCGCAATCAAAGATATTTTATTCTTGAACTTTTCAAAAACCACGTTTTATGCCAAAAGACAGAAAATGGTTACCATAGTTATGGTATTAGCATCTGATCTTATACCCAATAATCTGGAGTTTCCAGACTTGTGTCCTACAAGTCAATATAATTTATCAGACACCAAAAATGATACCACGCCATGTGGTCATAAGTAAAATTGTAAAAAGATTGTAAATAGTTAGTAAAATATATTACCAAATTTATGTGTTAAACTTATAAGCTATACGTACAAGTAAGTACCTAGTTCAAAACTGAGCGATGATACAAATTGCATGAATACCAGCTAAGGACCACACGAATTGATTTTATGTAATAAAAGCCTTTCTCATAGGTGTTCTTCAAGTATCTACTACCACGACACCTCTTATTTCCGTATGCAACATGAATTTTCATTAGGTATCTATTTGGAAGGTTATTTGAAATTCAGATTACAATTCTTCATTCATATGTGCTAGAGGTAGTAACGAATGGGAAACCATAACGAGGAGGTATTATTACTGGTGTGAATGGAGGATCGGTGACGTCATGGATGAAAGAAACTCGACAGCGCTTGTTAAATTGGCGCCGACCGGATACCGTTGATAAATAAAACGTTTTTAGACGGCTCTCCGTATGACCTTGCAATTGGAAAAATAACAATGCAAGGACCCCGTAAAAGAAGTAAAAGGGGAATGAACCTCTATAGAATTCGTGGACTGCCTCGTCCTTCAAATTGGGGTTTAAGGTCAATTGAGAAAAACTCGTGTGCTATGAAAATATAGAGTGATTTTTTACATTCAGTACGACAAGAAAGGCGATTTTTTTTAAAAATTGCGTGAGAAATTAGGTCAAAAGACAGTGAAACAGAGTAATAAAACGGAGTGGACCATGCAAGTAATGAGATCTGTTAGAAAATTCAAAATCATTAGTGTCTAAATGTAGAGGGTGGAATCTATTTTACATCGAAAAGCGTAGGAGGAAGTCTCGAAATTGTTAATTGTGTTCCAAACGAGAAAGAAAGGCAGAGATGTCCATCCATCGTTGAAGTCGAACGCGACTGTTTATGCCATCGTCATCTAAAGCAACGCTATTCATAGTGCGCGACCCGATATTTGAATCGTGTCCAATTCGCTGCTCCATCTTTACTAGGTATATCTATCTGCTATTTGACTTCTCAGCTGGTAGTTGGATGCATCATCTTCAGACGGGTGCCCGGCGGGTGACATAAATTGGAACAGTATGCGGGTATTGCAGGTGAAATAGGAGACCAGGTGGTAATGTAAACGAGCGGACCTGGTACGAATACTGGAAACTTCCCGTACACGATGGGATGCTGCATGCTAACGTGATTCGAATCATGAACAAGACTCGATTTGAACGTTACATGTTCTCGTAGCACACGTCCAGAACCTGCTCAGCTCCCCTAGGAATAGATCCGCCATACGACAAAGTGCAGATGCCTGTTAGTATACAGAGAATTTCAACTGAATCCAGGGTTTCAAATTATTCCACGTTGACTCATTGGGAGCCATATGAGGTAAATCACTATGACAAAACGAAAATCCTCTTATTAATTCGACAATAAATTGTGAAAAAGAGCTATAGGCGTTTTGAGGACTACAAGTCATTTTTGTTTTGCATGCGCAGAGGCTACGTCGGTCTTACCGAGATTATGATAATATGAGACCAACTATGAAATATTATTATAACATTATCAAGCGACAAACCCGCACGACTCCAGAACGTTTCATAGAAGCGGAGGCGTGCGCCACGAGGATTTTACGTTTGAATATGGTGAAAGTATTAATCTTCGATAAAATACATAGATCTGATATATCGAATGATAAAATGCATATAATATATGCGTATAATATTATTACGAATATATAGTACACGTATAGACGAGAGTCTACAACGAATGATAGCTTTATTTTCGTCGAAAACTCGTTCAAATGAAATAATAATTGTAGTGTACTATAATACGGCAAAGATGCTGTTGACGCTGTCAATGTAGAGCATGGGACCACAAGCCCTAACAAAGGGAATTATCAATGAGATACCAACCGTCGTTTTTCCTTACGTATTAGGATCACCCAGTTTTCTCTTTGATAGGACTTTTCGTTGAACAATTGTAATTGTTTCCACAAAGGATTTAGTTTTTGGCACAGTAGGCTAAATATCCATTTCAGATTGTATGGGAGACCAAAAAAGACTTATTTTTTTGCAGTAGGAGAATCATTTCAAGACCACTAAGACGAGTGTCCGTGTGCGTCATTAAATCAGTTCAATAACTTTGCAATCACCTGAACTTGTTTGTTCAACCAATCATGATCGATTAAGTTCTCGTATTGAGGTAAATATAGGAGACATCCAAGTTTTGCGCGTGGAAAGTGGAATCCCGTAAAATATCAGAAGGCTTCGCTTGAAAACGGTAGAATGTAACAATTTTTGTGAACAAAGTAGCAGTAATGCAGGCAGTACAGCTGTAAGAGGTTTGGAAAGCCTTTGTGTCTGAGATCCTACGTAATTCACCGGTGAAACCGGCGTCAGTTGGGCCTTCCAAGGCTGGCGCGAACACCGTCAGGCTGTGCCGAATCAATTTGATTCGTTCATTTGCCCGTTTCGGATGCGATATCGAACGATGTGGTGGAGGTTCCACGTTGGAATTTTTATTTTATGTATTCACGATTGTTGAGTTGAAATAAACACGCACTGAATCTTATCAACCAGAAACCAGACCAATTTTCTCAGTTTCACATTGTTTTGTCTTTCGACCAACCATCAATTATTTTCTCTCTTCAACCTGAAACTGAAAAAGATACCGGATATATCTATAGCGTGAACATTTAATTATTTGCTCTACACTTCCCCAGAAATTGATTTCTTCCAGAACTAAAAACCAGGAGGGGCCTTAAAAAATTAGAAAAAAAAGAGGAAAAGCATGGAAACTTTTATGGTGCATTACCCTTCACAATATGTGCCTATATAATCTTATGTGAAGAATGAAATGAGCGTTTACATACAGGATTCCTAAGATACTTCCTCAATCTCTAAAAGATAGAAATACCAGTCAGTAACACTAATCCTTTGACAAAATAGGCAAACTTGGAGGAATTCGAAAGAAACATAAACTAGAAGAACTTTGAATAAAACCAAAATGTCGAAATTAATCTTTGAAAAATTTGAGGAACTTTGACTAAAGACAAAAATTTTGAAAATAATCTCGTAACAAACAAGTCACGCAGAATCACTTTCTCCGCCATAAGGAGAAACACAGTGGTGACAAACATGATATCCGTTTCCAGGGCCGCATTCGTCATGAAACACCGAAATAATTCGATAGAGGGGTTGTACCGTTTCAGAATTTAGCACAATCTGTCCCAGGTGTGAGACTTGTTGTCCTTTTTCAGATAACTCGGTCGGATAGAATCATCACTATGAAAGTAGGAGATGCAAAAATAAGGAGTAATAACTATTTTTTCATGTTACTAAAATCACCTATGAATTGTCCTTCCTTCCCCTACAGCCCCTGCTCTTCAAGTTATCGCCATTATATTTCAGTCAAGATGTACATCCGTGCTTGTATATTATGCGGAATGAAGTTGTAGTAACTTCAAGAAAACCGGTCGTTCTGATTGACACCTTTATTGATACTAACCTTTTTTGTACTTACATTTACAGTAGTGAGAACCATGGATTTACACTCAAAACACACGAATGACTGTTTTTTCTTACCTGCCGTTTTTCAGAGAACGGCTAGGAATACAAGTTTCCTTATGGTCTCAAATGAAAGCTAATTAAATTTACTACAACTTCATTCTTTAATATTTGACGAGGGATGAGTATTTTAGAAGATATTCCACAAAATAAATGACCATTTTAAGCATTTTTCACTTTTTGGAAAAAATTTCCTTTTTTGAAAGGATATATCTTGAGAACGGAGAATTGTAGAAAGCTCGCTCCGGTACCAAATCATAGCAAATTCAGTCTTCTTTAAAAGTTATTGGAGTGACCATACCCGTCAGACCAATTCTTCAAGTAGATATGGAGCGAAAATCGAAAAAAAGTGCTAACATTTCATGGTTTTTCGATCATAAAGGCCATTTCCCGAAGTGTTAGAAAGTTGGAAATCTGGATTACTACTACTGGTTGACTCCTAACAACATATAAAAACAATCAGAACGTTTTCTTGCAAGCACGACCCCCTTTTCATGTACTTACATCTTGACTGGACTATTAGGAGTTCTTATCCTGGGGACTTCGAAGCATCAAAATATGACATAATCAACAGGGAACGAACTGATAGGGAATGAATTGATTCATGAAAAGTTGATGAAAAGGGACTGAAGAAACGTCAACGTATTTTTTACTATCGCAAAATCTTTGTATCTACCGTCAGCACTAAACCGGGTTACCTAATAACCGAAATAGATTTTAAAAATCGTCAACGGCGTTTCTGACTTGCAGAGGTTTAGGTTGCAATTAATACTGGGTGACCGGGAAACTGCGAAAGCTTTTTTCTTCTCTCTTTACTTGGCCGTTGCTTAACTTGGAATGAAGGCTGAAGGCCAATGTTACTGCCAGACCCTCTGATTTGGCACAGGAAGCCGCAACTAGGGGACGGGTGACGTCTTTTCCATCGCCCGTGTCACCAGAACTGTTTTCTATAAGAAGAACGTTTTAATACAAAGTATGATATGTTTTGATTGAGTATGTTTTGTATTCAAGTCAATATTACGTACCTACAATATATTAGCCTACATTCGTCGTTTTTAATTATTACTGGATTTTTTTTTGGAATATTTGAATGTCATCATCAATAGGTAGATTGCATTAACATTGCTTTACATTATTTACTTCCTCAGAACCGAAGAAAATTACTATGGTAGTAGGCTTGACATAATCATCAGGCTGCCTCGAACTCCATCAAGTACATTAAATCCTCTGGTGAGTAACGGTATACAGTCAGGCGTATCCGAGGTTTGAACTGCTCCTACACATTGAATTGGTATCCTACCAATTTCAGTGAGTAATGGGGCAAACTCATCAAATGGACAAAAAGGTGAATTTTGCATAAACCAGAAACATAAAACAGCAAACAGGTTATAATGATTAGTAGACTGGGAATAAAATTGTCAAGGAAATTAAGGCAATTAAGTGAAATTTAAATGTAAATAAATAAAAAATAAACTAAGTAAGTTGGGAAAAATCGGTAGCAGTACCTACCCCTCAGATTGTTGCATACAATTTGGACAAATTTGTGGGCAGATTAGAAAGTTCAAATAAAGAAACACGAGGAGCAGGTGAATAAAAATGACGAATTGAGGAGGGCTTAGGTAATTTGGTTGATGAATTGTTCAGTTAAGGGCTTCAACTCGATCTCCGCAGCTTTCATTAAATTTGATTCAATGTTAGTTTTCAGAATCATTCATCAGGAATGAAAGAATTATACTCTGTATAATGATACTCTGTAGAAGCTCTCTGGCAAAGTGGTATAGAAATTCCACTCTTCAGATATATTTCTATGTCACTTTATTCTCAAGCTTAAAACTAAGTTAACGGTGAAATGGGCTCAACTCCACTTTTCATGGAAAAAATATATACCGCCCCTGCAAGGCGACGGAGAAAAAAATTGAAAGAGGATAGTTGAAAGGTTTAATTTTAGTTAGGGTTGATCCGACCTTGAGAGAAGGTCGTCGACTGACAGACTGACAACCGATTTATTACGAGCGAGCAGCTCCACCTGATGTTTCGCAGAGAGCTCTTCTCCAAGATCTTGGCCCACTCGTGACAAATACTGCGGAATACGCAAATAGTCGGGGTCTTGGAAACGGGAATAGAGTCAGAAGGGGAGGCTGATTGACCAACTTGGCCCTGCACAAATTCGTGTTAAAGTAATGGTCATAAATCGATGTTATCACCTGATATATGAAACGAATAGCGGCCATTCCACGAACCGGCCGGAGTATTTCGATCATTGGACGATAGAATGGTTCACATGTATTCTAACCACGCTATGTTATTTTTCAGAGACACCTCCAAAAATCTGGTTCTGAAATGAGATAATAAGTCAACTAGCCTGTTTCGTAGGAATTTCTACTTGTGTAACTAATTCTTTCTCACCTACTGTCTGACATCTTGACAAAATGTATAGTTATTTTTTTGAGATGGTCTACCCCATACAACAGGAGGTAGCGTTTAAGCTTAAGATTTGAAGATTGCCCTACAATAAGAAACGGACCTGTTTCCGATTGCTGAATGATACAGGTTCCAGCCAAACATGATGGGGTTCCAGCTAATGTACAAAACTTTCAAATCAAAGGGTTTCAGACTGTGACGTCACTACGATACTATATAGTTTTGACAAATTAATTCCAGGATATTATTGAAATTTACCTGAATGCCGTGACTATTCACTATCTATGCTATCATAACGAGAAGCTTAATGGGAGGCTATCAGTGAATGGGATAATATTACCAATATGACTGTCCGCTATTGAATTTGAACAGCGTAAGCCAAACTGAACTGCTGACATCACATCGTAATTCGATTCTGTAATTTGATAACCATATTCAGATACAATTTGAATGAGAGTAGGATGACATTGTCCAACTTTTTTGATGAGCTCCCAGCAGTTGAACACTAATCTATTCCGACCACATACAAATTGGAACGATCTTGTTCAACATGCCACTCCAATACCGAATAGCCGCAGTCTAGCCCGTTTTTCTCCGATTGTTTACATTGAAAAACATCGGGTCAAGCTCATCTGGTAACCGGGTTTCGTCTCCCGAATCTGCGTGGAACGCGAAAATAGGATCAGAAGTGGAGAATAAATTAACTCTGCTGTCAAGTTCAGGACGCGAAGCAGTAACACGTGAGCCTCGCTAGGACGGTCGCCCTAAAATAAAATCGCGAAACGAATTGGAAATGAGGCAAGGAAAGAGTTGAAGCTCCAACTTGTGTGTCAGATTGATATTGAATAATAATAATAATAACATTGACAGAATCACTGTTATCATTGAGGATTCCCGTAATTAAGATAAGTAGGTACAATTATAAATTTGATAAAATTGATAAATTTAATAAATTGACCAATGCTGAGCGAAAACACAGGTGGTGGTGGAGATACCGTTTTTTCGAGTAGATTGTGGGTTTTGGTAACAGCAAACCAAAACTTATTTTGAAGAATAAATCCACGAGCATGTCAGTTCGTCACATGAAATTTTGTAACTTTGCTTCAACAGGTAAACTGCTGGTTTTTATTAGAGGCTAATCTGTACAGCTAAAACAAAGAAAAGAAGTGAAATGGCTTTGAATGGTGAAGTGCGCAGAGCTCGGCGAAGATCTAAGCCGCTGAGTCACCATCTGTTGAAATTTGCGAGAGGTTGTCGACGTTGCATTTGCACTACCGATACAGATAGCGTCACGAACTACAGTTCAAGTTTATCGCTCAAGGTTTTCAGGAGTTACGGTTGGATAACTTGAGAGCGGATTAATATGCATCATAACCAGCAGCATAACGCAACGGCGGTTGCATAATTTGTTTTGCGCAATACTGTTACCTCCTCAAGTTGAATGC
>CAWUBA010000193.1:0-81988 GCA_963920205.1 Stenodema calcarata | reverse complement strand
CGGCACCATACCAAATTCCTCACCGTACTCATACCATACCATACCATACGAATTTCTTTCCTATCATACCAAATCCTGTACTATACCAAATCATACATACATAATATACCATACCATACTCATACCATGTCATACAAACCGAGTGAATATTGAAATGTCATCCATTTCTGACCTATATTTAAATTTCAAGTATCTAGCTCATCATCAAAATTTAATTTGTTTAAACAAATAGGTATTATTTAAACAATTACACCGTCCGCGCCACTTTGTCCAGTTAGCGTTGAGTTAAAATTACGAAATTTGGTTTCTTGGTTTGGACCAGCCCCACAATGGTCCTCGAAACATTTCATAACCCTAGGTCAAGGGGAAGGGGTTCAAAACGAAATTTAAAATTTCGACGATGTCATATCTCAAAATATTCAACTGAACCGTGTAATTTTAAGTTCACTTTTGAATGACCTGAAAAATTACGAATCTTTTAAGACCAATTGGATTTTTGTGCGACCAGCCGATCGTTCACAGTGAGCGCGCAAAGGTTTAGAAAAAACACTAAACTTCGCGTCGAAAACGGCCGTTAGGTGGGCCAACCTCCAGACGCCCAGAATAAAACTACCTTTTTTCATCTTCCCGGTAAACGGGAATAGACCACATTGCAATATTCACTCGGTTTCTCATCTGTAAAATTGTTTAAATAATACCTTTTTGTAATAGGTAATACAAATTATATTTTGATGATGAGCTATTGACTTGAAATTTTAAAAATAGTTCAGAACCGGATCACAATGCAATATTCACTCGGTTTCTTGTCTGTAAAATTGTTCAAATAATACCTATTTGTTTAAACAAATTAAATTTTCATGATGAGCTAGACACTTGAAATTTTATATATATGTCAGAACTGGATGACATTTCAATATTCACTGTGTTTGTATGACACGGTATGAGTATGGTATGGTATATTATTTTATGTATGATTTGGTATAGTACAGTATGGTATGTTAGGAAAGAAACTCGTATGGTATGGTATGAGTACGGTGAGAATATGGTATGTTCCGATTCGCAACACAGTCTGGTATAGACAGAAGGGTGATCTGCACAAGGAAGATAATAAACCGTTGTGTCAAGAATTTGCAGAGTTTTTTAATTCGATTTTCTGAATCTACGTGTCTTGAAACGTAAACCAACAAATTTTGAGGGGGGGTTAAAAAATTTTTTCCTTTGGGCGATTCCAATGGTTCATTATCGAAGATAATAAACCAAATAAACCGAAATCCGTCCGTCCGCCGTACGCCGTACGCCGTCCGCGGCACTTTGCCCAGTTAGCGTTCAGTTAAAATTACGAAATTTGGTTTCTGGGTCTGGACCAGCCCCACAATGGTCCTCGAAACTTTTCATAACCCTAGGTCAAGGGGAAGGGGTTCAAAACGAAATTTAAAATGTCGACAATGTCATGTTTCAAAATATTTAACTGAACTGTGTAATTTTTAGTTCACTTTTGAATGACCAGAAAAATTACGAATTTTTTAAGACCAATTGGACCGATTTTTGTGGTATGATAGGAAAGAAATTCGTATGGTATGGTATGAGTACGGTGAGAATATGGTATGGTGCCGATTTGCAACACAGTCTTGTATAGAGAGAAGGGTGATCTGCACAAGGAAGATAATGAACTGTTGACACCAATGAGCAGGAAAACAAACCCAAAAGTGTCAATTTTGTTAAAATTAGTTTATTACTAGGAAAACGTCGAAGTTTAAATACAAACTCAAATAAATGAAAGTAATTTTCTTGATTTTATACTTAAAAGGCCTTTGACAAACAAATTAAATAGGAGCTCCTTCAAAATGAAATTATTAGTAAATGAAAATGAAAATCTGGATAAAAATAATGTTGCCTGTGATGGGTTAGACCGTCGATGTGGAAGGTCGGAGCTGCTCGGAGGTTTTGGAGTCCACTCGCCAGCCGCAAGTGGCGATTTGGAATAGAAGATCGCTCCACACCTTTCCGATTTAGACGGGAGGCTAGAAATTGGGTCGAAATTGTAGACGTGAAGATGGCGAAAAGGAAAAACTCTGCAAATTCTTGACACAACGGTTAATTATCTTCCTTGTGCAGATCATCCTTCTGTCTATACCAGACTGTGTTGCAAATCGGCACCATACCATATTCTCACCGTACTCATACCATACCATACGAATTTCTTTCCTATCATACCATACTGTACTATACCAAATCATACATACAATAATATAACATACCATACTCATACCATGTCATACAAACCGAGTGAATATTGAAATGTCATCCATTTCTGACCTATATTTAAAATTTCAAGTATCTAGCTCATCATCAAAATTTAATTTGTTTAAACAAATAGGTATTATTTAAACAATTTTACAGACAAGAAACCGAGTGAATATTGCATTGTGATCCATTTCTGACCTATATTTAAAATTTCAAGTATCTAGCTCATCATCAAAATTTAATTTGTATTATTACAAAAAGGTATTATTTAAACAATTTTACAGATGAGAAACCGAGTGAATATTGCAATGTGGTCTATCCCCGACTCACGGTTAAAATTTCTAGACTGTAGTTTACCGGGAAGATGAAAAAAGGTAGTTTTATTCTGGGCGTCTGCAGGTTCACCCATCTAACGGGCGTTTTCGACGCGAAGTTTAGTGTTTTTCCTAAACCTTTGCGCGCTCACTGTGAACGAACCGCTGGTCGCACAAAAATCCAATTGGTCTTAAAAGATTCGTAATTTTTCAGGTCATTCAAAAGTGAATTAAACATTGCACGATTCAGTTAAATATTTTGAGATATGACATTGTCGAAATTTTAAATTTCATTTTGAACCCCTTCCCCTTGACCTAGGGTTATGAAAAGTTTCAAAGACCATTGTGGGGCTGGTCCAAACCCAGAAACCGAATTTCGTAATTTTAGCTCAACGCTAACTGGGCAAAGTGGCGCGGAAGGCGTACGGCGGACGGACGGATTTTTTTTATTCGATTTTCTGAATCTACGTATCTTGAAACGTAAACCAACAAATTTTGAGGGGGGGTTAAAATTTTTTTTTCTTTGGGCGATTTCAATGGTTCATTATCGAAGATAATAAACCAAAAGAGAAACTGCCTCGTCAATCCTGCAACGTGGTGGGGTAAAAATATTGAATTATTCCTGAGTTCCAGGTTTTACACAGGTGAGATCCAAAAAGCTCGTGGGAACACTCACCAATCCGTCAAGGTGTGGAGAATACCAAAGGGATGCTGGGACCCAAAGGTAAATTTGGTAGGTTTTTGCGGCGAAATATTCGTAGAACCACCTGGATGCGGTGACCTGATGGTACGAGTTTCTAGCTTGGACTGAACAATTCATGAGTGTCCAATCAAGATTGCACTTTGAAGTCGCGATAAAGTCCCGTCACTGATTCCCGACTGTCCCCGACGCACCGTTCACGTACACAAACAATACAATATAATAACACTATTGAACATACTGCCCATCAAATTTGCTCAGCAAATTTCACCATCACCATAAGGAAAAGGACAGGATTGATACGGCAAAAGAGGGACCAAATTAACAACTAACCGCTTGTATATGCAATTTTTGGCTTTAATGGTTGCCACCCGAACTGCCCCGTCCACACCTGGGTGGACCTGCAATACCTTGGCTAGAGGCCAGTGTAGTGGAAAGGAGTCTTGCTTCAAGAGGACCAAGTCCCCGGGCTGTAGATTTGCTCCAGTCTTGTACCACTTTGGTCTTTTTTGAAGTGTTTGAAGATACTCGTGACGCCACCTATTCCAGAATTGCTGACTCATCTTTGTTATCAGTTGCCATCGCGAAAGTCTGTTCTCCTTGACCTCCAGAAAAGATGGTTCTGGCATGGCAATCAATGGCCTGCCCACCAAGAAATGCCCAGGAGACAGATAGTCTATCTCACCTGGATCATTGGAAAGTGGACAAAGTGGTCGAGAGTTCAATTGGGCCTCAATCTTTGCAAGGAGTGTTGCGAGTTCCTCAAATGTTAGCCTATGCTCACCAACGATGAGCCTGAGACAAGTTTTTACAGATTTCACGCCCGCCTCCCAAATCCCTCCCATGTGAGGGGTTGACGGAGGGTTGAAATGCCAATTTATGTTGAGCTTCATGGCTTGATCAATTATCCTGTCTTTGGTCTCGTGCTGTTTGAGCCATTCGAAGATTTCTTGGAGGTAGTTGGCAGCACCAAGGAAGTTGCTTCCATTGTCTGAATAAATATCACTTGGTATGCCTCTGCGGGCCACAAACCTCTCCAATGCAGCAAGGAAGGCCTCTGTTGTGAGCCTGGTCACTGCTTCAAGGTGCAAGGCCTTTGTGGCCATACAAACCCAAAGACATAGATACGCCTTGGTAATGACAGGGTTGCGACGTGAGGACTCTTTGATGTAAAACGGACCTGCAAAATCGACTCCTACATGGGCAAAGGGGTGTCCCCCGTTCACCCTGAAACTAGGCAAATCACCCAGGAATGATGGTTTTAGCTTTTGATTTGTAGCACTTCAGGCAGTGGAAGCCTCTGGTGCTAATCAGACGCCGAATGCCAGGAACCCAGAATCTTCGTTGGATTATGGCCTGAAGTGTACTTGGTCCTGGATGCAAGTAAGCCATATGATAATAATCAACCATGAGAATGGTGAAGTGAGACTTGTATGGGAGTAGCATAGGATGCTTCTCTTCAATAGACAAGGAAGAATGCTGGAGTCTGCCTCCTACTCTTATAATTCCCTGGTCGTCTAGAAAGGGTCGAAGATTAGCATACTCTTCTTCCACCTTTTGGAAAGTGGTGTTTTGTAAGAAGTGATGAAACTGGATCACCTTTATGCAAAAACTAAAAGCTTCATCAAATTCAAACTTCTGCAACCTTCCAGTTCTCAACTTGGAGCTACAACAGCCAACGTGTTTCAGGTTGTATAGCCATCTACGAAGCCAAGCAAGTGAACGAATGAGACGAGTATATGAAGAAAAACGTCTCATCCAGTTGATCAAAGGATTGTCAATTGATGATACTATCAGGGTTGTTGAACACTTCTTCATTTCAGGTAACTCAGCTAGTGGCACAAATGACGACGAGGGCCAATTCTGAATGTCCATGGACGACCATTGGGGGCCGTTCCATCAAAGATTGTTTGTGAGGAGCTGAGATGGAAGAAGACCCCGTGAAGCAGGATCACCAGGATTGTCGCTCGACTCTACATGGCGCCATGTTGAAGGAGACGTAAGTTCAACCCCCAAAAACAACTCCGTTGTAAAAACTGCCCCGCCAAAAAACCTCAGCCGCAAAAAGGAATGATATCCATTTTGCCCGCCAGCCACATATATAGGATGCTCGGTGCTTCGCACCTCGCTGTTGAGTGTGCACATAGAAACCTGATCCTCCTACCCCTAACCTCCACCGTTAATGTTTTCCTGTTCCCTGTCTCCTTCCCACAACCCCCTCTCACCCATAGTCACCCTCGGTTTCACCTAATATGTTTCCTCTGTTACACCAGCAGGGAGCTTTACGCTTCTTTCAATGCTGTTGGCGGGAGCTTTTTGCCAGATGAACAAGCCTGAATTGAAGCATTACTATATTATAAGTATTACTGGCGGTCACGAGTAATCAGTAGTGGTACACCTATAATGAAGTAATGCTTCAATTCAGGCTTGTTCATTGGCAAAAAGCTCCCGCCAACAGCATTGAAAGAAGCGTAAAGCTCCCTGCTGGTGTAACAGAGGAAACATATTAGGTGAAACCGAGGGTGACTATGGGAGAGAGGGGGTTGTGGGAAGGAGACAGGGAACAGGAAAACATTGACGGTGGAGGTTAGGGGTAGGAGGATCAGGTTTCTATATGCACACTCAACAGCGAGGTGCGAAGCACCGAGCATCCTATATATGTGGCTGGCGGGCAAAATGGATATCATTCCTTTTTGCGGCTGAGGTTTTTTGGCGGGGCAGTTTTTACAACGGAGTTGTTTTTGGGGGAATATCACATCTTTTTGCATGGCTAGTTTTCGAGTGGTACTTATACAATACGGTTCAATTTAACAAAAGTACCTACGAGGTAACTAGTAAATTTTTTCCTAAATGAAGTTTTATCCTAGTAAAAATTTAGTAAAAAATTAGTACGCCTACTAATTTGCCTTTTTTTTCTTCTTTTTGTGACAAGAATAATTATTTTTTGGAAATTATTGTTTGATTTTATGATCGATGAAATCGGATAAAGCTTTCAAAATTATGGATAAATTACACAAGAAATATTTAAACAAATATCAATAATAGTGAGAGAATTCTAGATAGGAGTTGAAACGACAATAATTGAAAATAATCGATATGATATTGCCGATGAAACACACAAATTCAATGTGTGGTTGGATAGAAAATGCTAGATGATAGTTTATAGTGTCTTTTATGCGTTAATAATACGTTTATATCCGTCCTAGAGAAATAAATGGTTCAACTAGTAGTATGAATCAAAGTTATGACACTATCATACTGAACCAACGAAACATATTACAACATAAAACAACACTAAAACCACGCTCTGCTACCAGCTGTTGACACCAGTGAGCAGGAAAACAAACCCAAAAGTGTCAATTTTGTTAAAATTAGTTTATTACTAGGAAAACGTCGAAGTTTGAATACAAACTCAAATAAATGAAAGTAATTTTCTTGATTTTATACTTAAAAGGCCTTTGACAAACAAATTAAATAGGAGCTCCTTCAAAATGAAATTATTAGTAAAAGAAAATGAAAATCTGGATAAAAATAATGTTGCCTGTTATGGGTTAGACCGTGGATGTGGAAGGTCGGAGCTGCTCGGAGGTTTTGGAGTCCACTCGCCAGCCGACTCGCCAGCCGCAAGTGGCGATTTGGAATAGAAGATCGCTCCACAGCTTTCCGATTTAGACGGGAGGCCAGAAATTGGGTCGAAATTGTAGACGTGAAGAAGGCGAAAAGGAAAAAGAGAAACTGCCTCGTCAATCCTGCAACGTGGTGGGGTAAAAATATTGAATTATTCCTGAGTTCCAGGTTTTACACAGGTGAGATCCAAAAAGCTCGTGGGAACACTCACCAATCCGTCAAGGTGTGGAGAATACCAAAGGGATGCTGGGACCCAAAGGTAAATTTGGTAGGTTTTTGCGGCGAAATATTCGTAGAACCACCTGGATGCGGTGACCTGATGGTACGAGTTTCTAGCTTGGACTGAACAATTCATGAGTGTCCAATCAAGATTGCACTTTGAAGTCGCGATAAAGTCCCGTCACTGATTCCCGACTGTCCCCGACGCACCGTTCACGTACACAAACAATACAATATAATAACACTATTGAACATAAACCGTTGTGTCAAGAATTTGCAGAGTTTTTTTTAATTCGATTTTCTGAATCTACGTATCTTGAAACGTAAACAAACACATTTTGAGTGGGGGTTAAAAAAATTTTTTCTTTGGGCGATTCCAATGTTTCATTATCGAAGATAATAAACCAAAATCCGTCCGTCCGCCGTACGCCGTCCGCGGCACTTTGCCCAGTTAGCGTTGAGCTAAAATTACGATCAATTAAAACAATTAACAATTAAAAAAAATTATTAAAATTTAAAACAATTATTCTTATTATTAAATTAATAATAATAGAAATAATTAGAAATTTGAATGAATTTGAATTAGAAATTTTTTGAAAATTTGTTGCATTTTTTCTTGGGGATTGTGCAAATTTTTGTTGTTGAGAATCATTACAATAATTGTAATTATTGGTGTCGAAGAGAAAGTGGAAAGAGAAAGTTTGCAAAAGGTAAAACGCACGTTTCTATACCGAAAATCGCGAATAACTCGAGAACCGTTGGGAAAAGTGACAAAGTGCGCTACCCTCATTCGAAAGCCCATAAAATTGCCTATCGATCCTTAAACAGGCGCCACTCTACGACAATTTTTCTGACCACCGTTCAACTTTGATGTTTTCGCAAATTAGCCAAATCATTAGATGTGGAATTTATTCACGTATTTTGGTTTATTATCTTCGATAATGAACCATTGGAATCGCCCAAAGAAAAAAATTTTTTAACCCCCCCTCAAAATTTGTTGGTTTACGTTTCAAGATACGTAGATTCAGAAAATCGAATAAAAAAAAATCCGTCCGTCCGCCGTACGCCGTACACCGTACGCCGTACGCCGTCCGTGGCACTTTGCCCAGTTAGCGTTGAGCTAAAATTACGAAATTTGGTTTCTGGGTTTGGACCAGCCCCACAATGATCCTCGAAACTTTTCATAACCCTAGGTCGAGGGGAAGGGGTTCAAAACGAAATTTAAAATTTCGACGATGTCATATCTCAAAATATATATCTGAACCGTGTAATATTTAGTTCACTTTTGAATGACCTGAAAAATTACCAATCATTTAAGACCAATTGGATTTTTGATCCTCATTTTGATGATGAGCTAGATACTTGAAATTTTAAATATAGGTCAGATATAGATGACATTTCAATATTAACTCGGTGTGTATGACATGGTATGAGTATGGTATGGTATATTATTGTATGTATGATTTGGTTTGTCGACTCATTTGTCGACGTATTTGAGTCGACTGGGTGATGTCGAGTTTGTTGTTCTGAGGTGCGTTTCGTGCTACGGAAATGAAGGTAATTTCGAATGTTTGTTGGTAGGTAATTCTTTTATAGAAACTTTATTACCGACGTAGTATTAAAAACCCCAGAATTATATCGTATTAATTAATCATAATTAATAATAATTATCATTAATAATAAATACAAATTATTAATACCTAACAATAAATTATAATAATTTTCACTAGGTACTTGATAAAATTGTTAATAATTAGTGATAATTGATAATAATAATTAATCTAACATTTAGGATCTAGACATTTAGACCTAGTGATCTAGACAGAAGGGTGATCTGTACAAAGAAGATAATGAACCGTTGTGTCAAGAATTTGCAGAGTTTTTGAAGGAGTTATGATCATTTGAAATTCCTAAAAATTACTATTTACCCCCTAATTGGGAGGGAAATGGGGGGAGGGAGAAAAAATGTTCAAAAGACACTCCCTTGGAGCATAACAAACGTGTGTGCAAAATTTCAGCTCGATCCGATTTGTCTGCTGGGCTGTAGCCCCGTCAATGAACAACAACGAGGAGAAGAAGAAGAAGAAGAAGAACACGAAAAACGTGAAAAATAGTGGTTTTAAAACTGTTATACCCCCGACACCTGATGTTCCCGAGAGCTGAAATTGGGTTTACGTCCTCACGTGCCCCTGGAGAGTTGGTGTACAAAAAATCAACTCTCGAGACACTCAGGGAGCCGAGCTACGGTAGGGTGAAAACCCCAACTTGTTCCGTCGCGTAATCAGTGTCTCAGTCGCTTTGGTTTTCTGGGCTATGGTTTTCTTGGCGGGCGGGACGCTCCCGCGTCCCTAGATCATCAACAATTTTTACCAAGTTTACATAGCAAGGATTCCGAATGATCTTTCACTCATTTTAATATTATATTGTAAGACGAGATAGGTTTCCTGACGATCGCTTGGTTGTAACACTATTTTAGCAAGTTTCAGAACTCCAAATTCTCACTAAATGTTCGTCTCTTTTTCTCAATCACAACAACAACTATTTTTCTATTTTTTGAATCTGAAAACCAAACCTTATGTTTTTGGGTAGTTATGAGCGACTGGAGTCGCTCAACAATATGTAGGTACCTACTCATTTCCCGTCCTAATGTTGGTGTCTTCTGTAGGATGTGCTTACATACTAGTCAGTCAGTCATCGCCTATGTTGTTCCAATTTTCTTTTAATTCAAAGGTCGACTTTCCGTTAAATTTTTGACCTGAAGAATTGAATTTCATTTTAGCGGCAACTGTATCCTAGTCCTTTGATATCTTTCTCATTTGTTTACAGAAAATAATAAAGCAATATTGTTACACAACTGAATGACATTTGTGACGAATGCCTAAGCCCTAATTTGATTTGCTGTTGATGCTGAAACACAGTAAACGGTAGGCGTATCTTTCTGAATCGATATCGTGTAGTTTTCCGAAATTAAACACTGTTTTTTTTTTTTTTTCCCAAAAAACTGTGCATCTAAAAACTGATTTTGACCCCGAATTCGGATTCTGCGGAAATCCATGGGGATAGCATTTTCTGGGGTCGTAAGATGATAGATTGACTTTTTTCCATGTTTGCCATACAGTCAAAGCACTGTAGCAAAGGTTGAGCCTGTCAACACGACCGTGAATCAAACGGTTGAAATACAGGTCAATTTTCATACTAACGAGCTGTTTGGAACATCATATGGTTTTAGTGATGTCGAGTTTTTTGTTCTGAGGTACGTTTCGTGCTACGGAAATGACGGTAATTTCGAATGTTTGCTGGAAGGTACTTCTTTCATAGAAAAATTATAGCTGACGTAGTATTAAAAACCCCAGAATTATATGGGTACATTTTATTTGTAATTAATTCATCATCTCCTTCATTCAGGTTCTGCACAAAGGAACCCAGTCGATTCCAACAGCCGGATATCGTATTAAATAATCATAATTAATAATAATTTTTATTAATGATAAATACAAATTATTAATACCCAACAATAAATTGAAATAATTTTCACTAGGTACTTACTTGATGAAATTATTAATAATTATTGATAATTCATAATAATAATTAATCTATTATTTAGGATCTAGACATTTAGACCTAGTGATCTAGACAGATGGGTGATCTGTACAAAGAAGATAATGAACCGTTGAGTCAAGAATTTTCAGAGATTTTTTCCGAATCTGCCTATCTTAAACGCAAACCAACAAATTTTGAGGGGGGGTTAACAAATTTTTTTTCTTTGGGCGATTCCAATGGTTCATTGTCGAAGATTATAAACCAAAATCAGCTCCCGAGATACCCATGGGGCCGAGCTACGGTGGGGTGAAAAACCCAACTTGTTCCGTCGCGTAATCAGTGTCTCAGTCGCTCCGGTTTTCAGGGCTTCGGTTTTCTTGGTGGGCGGGACGCTCTCGCGTCCCTAGATCATATCAGAAACTGACTACGTTAGCGACAATCAAGTGATTGACAATTTGTCAGAAATACTAGGTAGTATACTAGGTAGTTGTAGTTGAATTGAGGGGCTCTGCTAGGGGCGATTGCCTCTTATGCCTCCAATGGGTTGTGGCGCATTCTTTATCATCCAGGTAACACTAAATAAAATAGGGGTTCTTACTTTGTGACTAGGCTGTGATTGTACCAGGCGGGCAATAGGACTGGAGCTTCATCTAACGGCATATCTTTTCCTTCATTCAGAATGCATTCCACGAGTGCCGCTGCTTTCCTCTCGGCCGATTCATGGTCAGAACAACATATATTCCCTAAAAACCGACAATACATATTAAATAAAGAGAATTCGAATAAATTAACTCAACATGTTGGGAAACTCATTCAAATTTCGACATGTACCCTGCTGGAAATGTGCCCATGGTCCCAAAAAATCGATTGTGCCAATGGTCACAATTGGTGTGACCATGGTCACATCCCTGTGGTCACATTGATGTACGGAGATATGACCGTGGGCACGTGCTCGTGTTGACATTCACTGCCTTTGAGCTCAAAACAAACTACATAAGAACAGATATCTCATGATTTATCTGATGACAGATATAATATATCTTATATTATATCAAACTACATAAGATCAGATATCTGTTCAAACCATAATTATGGTTTGAGCCAACAAGACAAAAACATTCACGAGCAACTCATATTACCCAACTGAGCCATGGACAGATAATTGTAATACACCACAGAATAATTCTGAAATAGTGTTTACAACATGCAAACATGGGAAAAAAAATGCACACAACTTTAAATGAAACAAATAATTTTATACAATTATTAAAAAAGTATATGTATTTTTATTAAAAAATTATACTTTCTTAATTAAGAGAAAACTTATGAAATAGAAAATTTGTGCTGCTTGCTTTGAAAGGAAATAAGAGAGATCTGGCGCAGGGTCTAATGAAGATAACCCAACAGACCTCGAAGGCGGACGATAACAGTAGTTGTAACCTTCCACCAGACTCATTCGGAATCTCATATCGTACAGCGCTATTGTTTCAAGGTCAAAAAGTATTATTCGCGGTAATGGGAATCGATCTCGCGAACTCCGCTACTATTCAAGAATCAAGAACCGAAAATCGATTCGATTTTCTGAATCTACGTATCTTGAAAGGTAAACCAACAAATTTTGAGGGGGGGTTAAAAAAAATTTTTCTTCGGGAGATTCCAATGGTTCATTATCGAAGATAATAAACCAAAAGCAACAAATTTTCAAATAATTTCTAATTCAAATTCATTCAAATTTCTAATTCTTTCTATTTTGGTTTATTATCTTCGATAATGAACCATTGGAATCGCCCAAAGAAAAAGATTTTTTTAACCCCCCCTCAAAATTTGTTGGTTTACGTTTCAAAATACGTAGATTCAGAAAATCGAATAAAAAAAAACTCTGCAAATTCTTGACACAACGGTTTATTATCTTCCTTGTGCAGATCACCCTTCTGTCTATACCAGACTGTGTTGCAAATCGGCACCATACCATATTCTCACCGTACTCATACCATACCATACGAATTTCTTTCCTATCATACCATACTGTATTATACCAAATCATACATACAATAATATACCATAACATACAAACCGAGTGAATATTGAAATGTCATCCATTTCTGACCTATATTTAAAATTTCAAGTATCTAGCTCATCATCAAAATTTAATTTGTTTAAACAATTAGGTATTATTTAAACAATTGTACAGACAAGAAACCGAGTGAATATTGCATTGTGATCCAGTTCTGACCTATTTTTAAAATTTCAAGTCCATAGCTCATCATCAAAATTTAATTTGTATTATTACAAAAAGGTATTATTTAAACAATTTTACAGATGAGAAACCGAGTGAATATTGCAATGTGGTCTATCCCCGACTCACGGTTAAAATTTCTAGACTGTAGTTTACCGGGAAGATGTAAAAAGGTAGTTTTATTCTGGGCGTCTGGGGGTTGGGTCACATAACGGCCAATTTCGACGCGAAAGTTTAGTGTTTTTCCTAAAACTTTGCGCGGTCACTGTGAACGAACGGCTGGTCGCACAAAAATCCAATTGGTCTTAAAAGATTCGTAATTTTTTAGGTCATTCAAAGGTGAACTAAAATTTACACGGTTCAGCTAAATATTTGGAGATAAGACATCGTCGAAATTTTAAATTTCGTTTTGAACCCCTTCCCCTTGACCTAGGGTTATGAAAAGTTTCGAGGATCATTGTGGGGTGGTCCAAACCCAGAAACCAAATTTCGTAATTTTAGCTCAACGCTAACTGGGCAAAGTGGCGCGGACGGCGTACGGCGGACGGCGTACGGCGGACGGACGGATTTTTTTTATTCGATTTTCTGAATCTACGTATCTCGAAACGTAAACCAACAAATTTTGAGGGGGGGGGGTTAAAAAATTTTTTTCTTTGGGCGATTCCAATGGTTCATTATCGAAGATAATAAACCAAAAACTCTGCAAATTCTTGACACAACGGATTATTATCTTCCTTGTGCAGATCACCCTTCTGTCTATACCAGACTGTGTTGCAAATCGGCACCATACCATATTCTCACCGTACTCATACCATACCATACGAATTTCTTTCCTATCATACCATACTGTATTATACCAAATCATACATACAATAATATACCTACCGTACCATACTCATACCATGTCATACAAACCGAGTGAATAATGAAATGTCATCTATTTCAGACCTATATTTAAAATTTCAAGTATCTAGCTCATCATCAACATTTAATTTGTTTAAACAAATAGGTATTATTTAAACAATTTTACAGACAAGAAACCGAGTGAATATTGCATTGTGATCCAGTTCTGACCTATTTTTAAAATTTCAAGTCAATAGCTCATCATCAAAATTTAATTTGTATTATTACAAAAAGGTATTATTTAAACAATTTTACAGATGAGAAACGGAGTGAATATTGCAATGTGGTCTATCCCCGACTCACGGTTAAAATTTCTAGACTGTAGTTTACCGGGAAGATGAAAAAAGGTAGTTTTATTCTGGGCGTCTGGGGGTTGGGTCACATAACGGCCGTTTTCGACGCGAAAGTTTAGTGTTTTTCCTAAACCTTTGCGCGCTCACTGTGAACGAACAGCTGGTCGCACAAAAATCCTATTGGTCTTAAAAGATTCGTAATTTTTCAGGTCATTCAAAAGTTAACTAAAAAGTACACCGTTTCATGGGAATTTTTAGAGATAGTCGAAATTTCAAAGTTTGTTTTGAACCCCTTCCCCTTGACCTAGGGTTATGAAAAGTTTCGAGGATCATTGTGGGGCTGGTATAGGTTATGAAGGGAGGCGGGACGGGAAAAGTTGACGAAACGGTATCCTTCTGGAGGCGGTTACGAGATCAGCTCGGCGGTAGGGAAGCCTTTGAGCCCGTACCTGAAACTGATTGAAGAAACAAAAGATAAGTTTCTTCCTGATGACTAAAATCGGTCTGTAGGTTTCAGACATCGGAGAAGCATACCGGTACGATAGATGTATGGCGAGACAGCGGACGGTAGTTCTTCGCAGCAGAAGTGACGACGATACTGCCTCAGCTCCGATGAGAGATCTGGAGACAATTTTATAATATCTTGATGAAGATTCGGTACGAAATTGAACGAGAGACACGAGGAGGCATGGTGGAAAGGGAGCTTACCAGGAACTTGTTGATCTTCGAGGGTCGGACGGCGAATCCACGAAGAAAAGGGTACGATACGATATCCAAACTCCAACACTAGTTTGACGAAACGAAAACTGTAGAAATCCTCTACTAATTGGGCGGTATATAATTTTTATACGAGAGCACAATCGACGGTGGCCGTTGGAAAACGAGAAGTGACGGTTCGATTCCTCTCGGGATCGGTAGACGGCAGCACACTCCGCGGCGAAAACGAGACACGTGCAAAATCGACGATAAATTCATTCGTATCAGGAGAATAACTTATCGTTCAATTGTAAATTAAATCATATAAAATTAAATAACTTGAAGCTCCTTCAAAAATTGCGAAATAAAATGAATATTGAATGCATTCAACCATGGTTTTCTTCTTCGGTACGGTAATCAGCTGATTGGGACAATCCTCGGAGAGCCCCGAAACCGCGAAATACGAACGATGGCGGTACGGTAATTTTATTCACGGTACAAGACTAATGACCCCTCCAAAGCCCCTCACATGACCACTGGAGTTCAACAACAACCGACACAGGTAGACTTCAAATCCACTAATCATAAAGGTCAACGCACCACTCAACGACCTGGCCACTCATATGACCTGAGGTCTAATAAAAGGGTGAGATTCAACGTCTAACCAATCCCCCTGCCTTCTTCTTTAACCGTCAGCTCTCCAAGAACGCTTCAGCAAATCTTCGCGGAGGTACTCCCGATCAAGCTAGCCATTCAATTTCATTCATAACTATCATTGTCATTACCTTCATATACTAGTGAACATGTATATGTGGGATCCTGAACCGGAGGGACCCCAACATCTCGAGGCCGACCGCTGTTGAAGGGACCGCCGCCAGGTAGCGCCGCGGAGGGGATGGACTCACAGAGTGAAGGAGGCCATGTTGGAGGGGAGTCGATATGGAACCGGGGAACCTTGATGTTATGGAAGCTTGCTTACGTTCGTATTAAAAGTTATTGAAAGTAATCGTGAGTGATAATTCAGACACCATGTCCCAGGAAGACTTGGAAGCTACTTTCTCGATGTTGGAGACTCCTGAAGAGTTTTCCACATCAGAAGTGGGATCCGAACGCCCCAACCCGAATCGTAACAATGTTTCGCCTCCCACTTGATAAAATGACTGTCTCAGCGATCGCAGAGTTCACACAGGACTTGCGTCCATGAAGCACTTCTCAAGTATCAGCCACGTTTCTTCATCTTGAGAAGTTTTGGATTTCTGGTCCACAATCCACAACCAATTGGCCACAGTCATCCGAGTCGCCGCAGTAATCGCCATCTGGATATGTCAAGACCGACATCACCTACTACATGAAGACATCGCAGAGGAGGCACGGAGTAGGCGAAGAAGGGCGCAGCCAAGGAACGAGTCAGCCTTTGTCTGGCTAATCCTATGGGCTAATTTCATCTTGATCATAACGGTGAGCGTATTATTTACCAATTTGACAGTGGTTCGGAGTTCACTCTTGGTTGAGTCTAAATTTGAAATTTTTGGGAACTAAATTTCAGAATCTTGTCACTTTGTCCAGTGAAGTGTTGTTTCATTGAACATTTAATTTCATTTAGTTCCAGACAAGTTTTTGAATGTTCTGATAATTATTGGTCGGGAAACACCACTTCCAAGTCGTTATCATAGAAAAATAGTGTACTCTCACAAGAAATCTGAGTAGGTTTACCCAAGAGAGTGCAACCGAACTTAATAATGATTCTGGTACTGTACAGCACTATTTGCTCACGTTAATTGACAGACAATTTTAAAGTTGATCAGAATGTTGAGGAACATAACATTGTCCTGGGATGGATATGATTCGATCAAAACAGAAATTCCTTCTGATAATCGAGCTAGTCTAGTTCAATCTTGCAGATATTTGAGTAATTTTCATTGAGAGTATCCCCAAAACCCTTGTCAAAACTAGTGAGTTCACCATTTGATTGAAAGGTCTTTAGTTAATATGATTAGCAATAACCGGATGTACAAACTGACGATAAGTGTCAACGTGAACTAGAACAAAATTAGTTTTATGAGCAACGGCCAGAAAAAACAGCACAGGAAAGAATTTGATAAAATCAGAAGATTGAAAAATAACTGTTAGTGGCTATCATCAACTACAATAGAAGACAGCCTTCATATCCAACCATGATATGATATAGACACTTGGGAAAAGATAGCGAATGAAGGAATGAATACGTTCATTTACCTGCATAAAATAGGACCTTGCAGTCCTCTCTACCTTTCTCACAAGATATTAATGTAATGAAACTACGGTGTCATGAATGAAACTGAGAACTTTTATTTTAAGAAAATCAATCGTTTACCAAAATACCAAGTAACGTATTTCCCGGTAGCAACATATGTTATACTACATTAATCATGCAAATGAATGGATCATACCTAGGTACATCAGGAATATGAATCAGTCATTTTGAAAATATTTCTTCAACATGGACATAGAGCTTGTCTGCTACAAAACTTTAACAGAATGAATTAAATTTAGTGGCTTCTATTTGCTATTGGATATCTGTACCAATATTTAAATGGAAACATGACAGTTTCAATCAAGGATAATTACAATTTCACTAATATTTCTACAATATTAGCTGGACACATCGTAATATGATGTATGAAATATTATTTTTGCAGTACCTAGCAGATCTTTAAATTTCTTTTTGAATATTACTATAGACGAGTTTTCTTTGAATAATCATGATAAGTACTCATTATGGAGTTGTATCGCACTAATCCTGAAAGACTGAGCGTAATGGCTGTTCTGTGCAATGGAACTTGTAATAATTTATCTACTGATCTAGTGCTTCTACTATCTACTGATCTAATTATGTCTACTCTCAAAAATCTATTAACAGCAGCTGAGACTGATGAAAATAAGTCTTGGCAAGATGCATTACCAGAAGAGCAGTTAGCGCTCAATTGCACTCTAAATCGAGTTACTAGAGCCTCCCCTATAGAGTTGATGTTAGGGAAAATTGCTAGACCCATGGGAGTTGTTTCGGTGTGTGATGATGTCATGGAACCCGCAGACGTTAACGTTGAAGAGCTGAGAGCTGCAGCTTCTCGGAATATTGAGGCTGCTGCTAACTATAGTGCTAAGCGATTCAGTAGAACGAAGGCTGCAGTGATTAGCCATTGTGTTGGAGATTTCGTCTTCATCCAGAATGAAGAACGTTACCAAACCATATTGGACACAAAATATAGGGGACCATTTCGAATAATTGAAGTTCTTGATTGGAATAGATACGTGTTAAAATCATTATCTTCTAATCGTACTTACAAGTACCCCCATGACAGAGTGCGAAAAGCTCCTGATCATGTGAATCCTGATGCGCTTTCCTCAAGTGGGGATGAAAGGGTCGTTAGTGATAACGAATAAGTTGTGCACCATTATATTGTAAATCACATCAATTAATTTTCGATTTTATTTGTTGTAATATGAATTTATAGGAAGGGCATGTGGCATAGGTGATTATTACATTTCGATCAATTACCAGAATGGCATTTTTGGGTGGCAGCTCTTCTCTGTATCCGTGTTCCATTATGGCCCCATGTTCGAACATTATGTCGTCATACATAGTGTTGGCTCTGCATGGCTCCGGTAGCGGTGCTGAGAATCTGCACTCTATCCAATTAGGGGCGTCAGACAGCATGGATGGGCAATGCACCAGAGGGTGTCAGACATTGTGACCATCATGTTGCGCCAACCTTGACCTACTGTTCACTGCTAGATAGAGGCGTCAGACAGCATGGATGGGCAATGCACCAGAGGGTGTCAGACATTGTGACCATCATGTTGCGCCAACATTGACTTACCATTTACTGCTAGATAGAGGCGTCAGACAGCATGGATGGGCAATGCACCAGAGGGTGTCAGACATTGTGACCATCATGTTGCGCCAACTTTGAATTACCATTTACATGGATGGGCAATGCACCAGAGGGTGTCAGACATTGTGACCATCATGTTGCGCTAACTTTAACAAATATCAGTGAACGCCCCCTTTACATCTTTGCATCAGTGCACCATATTTCGCAATCTACACTTAAGGGTGTCAGACATTGGAGTTTCCAGTACACCCAGTACTTATAATTCATATACCACGTAATGAGTCATTAATAGCCTTTGCCTGTTGCCTGACCTAGCCAGTGATAATTGTTTGGGATGAGAATTTTGGTGATGCTGCCCTTATGGGCTATTTTGTGTTTGGCTTTGTGTACGGCAAATCCCTTTTAGTTTCAGTGCCTTCGTCCGAGGACGTCCGCTTGTCAGAATTGGCCGTGTGGGATCCTGAACCGGAGGGACCCCAACATCTCGAGGCCGACCGCTGTTGAAGGGACCGCCGCCAGGTAGCGCCGCGGAGGGGATGGACTCACAGAGTGAAGGAGGCGATGTTGGAGGGGAGTCGATATGGAACCGGGGAACCTTGATGTTATGGAAGCTTGCTTACGTTCGTATTAAAAGTTATTGAAAGTAATCGTGAGTGATAATTCAGACACCATGTCCCAGGAAGACTTGGAAGCTACTTTCTCGATGTTGGAGACTCCTGAAGAGTTTTCCACATATATATATTTTTTTCTCTTCATACAAATACTTTGCATCAATATTTTATAGATTGGGGGAGCTCTGTTATGCCCCAGCAAAACATATTTCATTTATTAATCTATCAAAATATTGAATAAAAAGACAAGACCTAGCACAAGGAGAAAATTCACCCCCCTCGCTCCAGAAGGGACGGGGACCGCGATCCCTACCCCTTGGTTCACCTTGCCCCTCCCTGTTGACGATGGCCCCACTCTCCGGACCAACGCTAGCAGGGAAGGGATTCTAGTATAAAGCCACTGAGCATCAGAGCTCAGTTCATCTACATTTTTGCTCTTGAATCAGTAACTTCTCCTCTTAGCCCTTGTGCCAGTGTCTAATATTTCTAAAACGAAAAACTATCTTTTCTTTACCCTTCAATTTTACCTTGTTAAAGTTCTAGCCAACAACGGAGGTAAGCTGGTTAGCAAACTCTGGAAGTTAGGTTGCCTACTTGGAACAACTCATTCAGAACCATACGATAGCGCGCTGTAAAGGTACCTTTCGGATATTCTAGCTCTGACTTATGGGGTATATCATAGCGCGTCTGACCTTTGAGACCACTCAGTTCGTCATTGTGTACTAGACTTGGGTACTGAAGTCGAAGAAATTCCAAGTGTGCGCGCTCATAAAAACTTCCCTTAGTAATTTGTCTCACAAACAGATTCCTAAGCGAATTACTAACAGAGCTTACAAAACCATACTAACTCCATTGGGAAGCTTTTAACAAGTATATAAGTAAATTCAAGTAAAGGAGTCAGAACAGGATGAATAAATCTTTTCGGAGCAGATGTGGACATCTCCAGTGCTTCTAAGTTGTCAGAATTTGATTCACCGCGAACAGTGTTTTGATGCCCCTTAACGGACTCGTGCATTTTGATTTTTGCTATTGCCGAATCTAACGTAAGATATGGGTCCATTTGTAGATTTTCTGAAAGCATTCGGTCCCTAACTCCTACTACCAGCCGGTCACGAAGGAGTTCGTCTCTGAGAGGACCATAAGCACAGGTTTTTATCAATTTGTTAAGAATAAAATCTTCGGCGGATTCATGCTCCATTTGAGAACGCTTGTTAAATTTAGCTCTTTCGTATATTAGATTCACTTTTTTATCGTAAAAATGATTAAATTTTTGAATTACCACGTCATAAGTAGGAGAGTCTAGGTCAAAGGTTTCGAAGATATCCTCAGCGTCATCACCCATAGTTAGAAGTAGTACACTCTCCTGGACTTCGTTTGGCTCATAGATCAGGCGGGAGGTGAGGCGGTACCGCTCAAACTTTCTTCTCCAGTACGGCCAGTCGAGGGTATTTTTAGTACTCAGGAAATTTTCGAACGGAAGTGACGAAAATGAAAACCCTTTGGTGACACGCGGCATCATTGAAAGCTCTTCGTCGGTTTCTTCAGACCGAGAGGCCGATTTTTTAGTACCTTGTTTATGACGTCGCATAGTTAGTAGGTACCTAAACTATATATTCAAAAGAACACTTCTGACACCATGTTGTAGTCGCTAAACTATAGTAAAAAGATATTCAATTGCAAGAACAAATCATGGAATGAACTTTATTCAAGAAACCTGTGTACAGCCATCTGTTTCCTAGCGACCCCATTATAAAGAATGGAGGAGCTTACTATAATAGTGAATCCCACGACAGTAGGTAACTAAACTACAAAAATGTATTACGTATTAAAATAACACTGCTTGCGGCAAAAGGTGGCTTTATCAAAGGAACGCGCGGCACTTGTCAAAGAAAAGCCGTGTTGTTTCTAGACTAGACTGTAACGAGAGACAGTACAGTCTAGTTTCGGGCGGCGCGTTTGACGGGAACATTCGAGACTTTCGTTCACGCCGATATAAATGTTGCGCCTGCAGGAATTGTTGTCATTCTGAATAATTCAGAATGACAATTATTGTAACTTGATGGCGATCCTACGTCGATACAAAGTTTATCCCCCAAAAACAACTCAAAATCAAACAATAATTTCCAAAAAATAATTATTCTTGTCACAAAAAGAAGAAAAAAAAGGCAAATTAGTAGGCGTACTAATTTTTTACTAAATTTTTACTAGGATAAAACTTCATTTAGGAAAAAATTTACTAGTTACCTCGTAGGTACTTTTGTTAAATTGAACCGTATTGTATAAGTACCACTCGAAAACTAGCCATGCAAAAAGATGTGATATTCCCCCAAAAACAACTCCGTTGTAAAAACTGCCCCGCCAAAAAACCTCAGCCGCAAAAAGGAATGATATCCATTTTGCCCGCCAGCCACGTATATAGGATGCTCGGTGCTTCGCACCTCGCTGTTGAGTGTGCATATAGAAACCTGATCCTCCTACCCCTAACCTCCACCGTCAATGTTTTCCTGTTCCCTGTCTCCTTCCCACAACCCCCTCTCACCCTTAGTCACCCTCGGTTTCACCTAATATCGACACCTGAGCGCACAAAGGGCCAAACTGCTTTTGGAAATAATGTTTCTAAAACTCTAGCCAATAATAACGAAGCCCCTTGAGCTGTATCCATGCGATTTCTTTTGTAGTTGATCGAATGATCTATGTAGAATCGATCTCCAAAACATTTTTGTACTTTCAGCAATCAGTGTTATTATGAAAAAATAATAACTAGGAAGATAGCCACTTTGGCCCTTTGAGCTCGATTTGACCTTGAGATGTTTGAGCGACAAAGGGCCAAACTGCCAGTTTAGCCCTAGTGTTCACAACTTTTCTCCGCACCGAGAAGTCGCTTGAAATTAGTTCATAGTTGATGAACATAATAAAAAATTATTTTTCCATCTCTCCAAGTACGAGAGATAACTTGTAGTACTATATACTTAGGTGTTACCATTACTTTTGGTTCCATTTTAGTTTGAACCTCATTTAAACTAAGATATGCGGGGTGGGCATCCATCTTTCACTTAATAAATACTGCCAAAAAACTTTTCATCTCATTGTAATTCGTTCAAAATGGGAAATTGTCAACGAAGGAAGCGTACTACTTATCAAACTGTGGAAGGAACTTGTTTTGAGTAGGTAGGTATTCAATCTTCTACGTCCGTTTCAATGAGTTCGTCACGGATGCTGGGCTGATTTTTCATTCGAAAATATTCAGCGTCGTACTGCTGAGGAATCGCCTCTTTGGTACATAGAGTTGTCAGATCTTTGTACTTCTTCATCGGGATCGAGAGCTCGGAGGAGTAGAGCTGTTTCGGGTGCAGAGGTAAGGCGCGTCTGCTCCTTTTGTCACAAAATTGGGCCGTCGTCCCCTCCTCTCTAGCACTGTGGTAGACCTTGAATGAGCCATCAAACAGCGAACTTTTATAAAACTCAACTTTTTGAACGCTACTCACTTTGAATTTTGATCCTGCTGATTTCTCTTGCTGATAGGTTTTTTGTCAGAGAGCGACTTCCAGTCCTTCCAATGGGCGAAACTTAGTTTGGATACATAATAAGGAAACGGCGAAACCTTGGCGTTGCCTATAATGGTGGGCCATTCGCTGGGGGCGTAGATTGTCTTGTTCCTTACGCTTCTTTCAATGACGGCATGCATTGAATCTGCCGTCATCATTGAGTGGCCGGCGAGTAGGAAGTTCAAACTAACCTTTTCAATAGTCTCACTTCTTTCCAAAAAGTATGCAATTGATGTCAACATGGCTTTATTTTTTTGTTGCCCTGCACAGTTGCCGCAGTACAGGGCAACTTCCTTTGTTGTTTTCCTCGCATCCAGCTGGTTGAGGTACATTTCCATTATAGAACAAATTTCATTTGACCCGCGCTTACCATCGCTCTCTCCCCAAACATAACAAAAGCCATTTCTGGTGGAACTTTCGTAGAAGGTGAGGTTGAATACAGCGTACTTTCTAGCATAGAAGAACAGGATACTTTTGCCAGACGGGGTATTCAGCACCTTTTGCAAGTCAAATGACGTACACTCGAATGAACTATTGGCGGCAGCTCGTGCTTGGTCTTCGGCATACTTCTTATTAATCGCATATTTCTCTTGGTCGTGTTGCTCTTTGAGACGCTCCTCTTCCTGAGTATGTTCGTCTTGTGCTGCGAACTTCACACAGAGGTTACACTTGTCTTTTTTTGGACAGTGAATCCCGATATTGTATTCGCTTTTGAAAATCTTTCTGAAAACGAATTCCGACGCGACGCAGGTAGATAATTTTCCGATGCACAATGCGATTTGTACAGACGGTACAAATTGGATAAGGATTCGTATTCTTGTGGCAGGTATTTCTTTGTTGTCCGTCCCCTGCGATACTCTCTTTTGAGGAGCTTTTGGCAGCCTTCTCCCACCAGCTCCCACAATATTCGACGTTACATCGTTGTTGTCTTGTTCGCCAACGCCTAAAAAAAAAAAAAAAAAAAAAAAAAAAAAAAAATCAGTCGGGTAACAACTATGAGCGTGAGAATGAATTACTGAACTGTCTTGAGCTCTCCCTAAGTGCGTGCTGAAGTGCCTGATTTCCAACTCACCATCCATCACCGGCAGTTGTTCCATATTATGATCTTCATTGTCTTGAGATACAGTATCACTTGTTGGGATCGGTGGTACAACAGCATCGTCATCGATTGGCATTTCACTTTCGCTGTCTCCTTCGTCGTTCACTGAAAAATTCGAAGTAGACGGAATGTTAAGAAAGACGACGAAGCATTAGGTATTTCATTAAGTTGAAGCAACAGCCACTCTCCCCACTTCACTTGTAGCTTAGCATCATTTTCGATTAGTTCTTCATCCGTCATCCAACTACAGCCCACCAAATCTATTATGGGCATTGGAGCACCCACATTACTCTCCGTCTTGGGTTCTGCAACGGTATCGTAAGCACCTATTTATGTAGATTGTACAAGGAGAGACCATGAGGAGGACCAACAGGAATAAAAATTACCAAAAAGGGGCTGGTACCTACCGTTCTGACTCGAAAACTGGCTTGAGCTTGGCTCGAAAACTGGCTTTTGTTGCGCCTCAGAATCAACTGTATCAAGGGCAGAATGCAGGACGTCAAAATAAGGAGAGGAAATAAGCTAGGTACTACAAAAATTTCATAGGTCAAAATAACGTGGAAATGCATCATAACATTGCTCTTGGTAGGGACCTACTCACCATTTTGGACCAACAGCTGCATTGGTGGCGTCGTTTGATTAGGTTCAGATTTTTCAATGTCATTTTCAACTGAAATTGAATAGTAATTTGTGGGATCTTAGGGGAAAATCACAGTCTGTTTCAGTGAGCCAAATAACAAGTACATAGGTAGGTAAAAAAATAAAAATAATGATCAAAATGCCACCAGAAATGAACCAGTCTGGTCCAGAAGCCGATGCCATCTGACCTAATTGCAAATCTTTGAAGCCATCAGTTTGAGACTGTGAGTCGCCTAAATCTAGAGCGATAACTAGGACGTTTAGGTTGCTCCAATATTAATACATAATGCTGTAGAGAAGTGGAAACATCACGACTTACCTGATTCCTTCCGTAGCTGTTGAAGGAATCAACCATGAGCTGGGATCTGCTTGTAAAAATAACATTTCGGGGTTTCCCCCCACGGGTTCTAGCCATCTTTGGCAACCGACACAACACGAAATTCGAAAAGAAAACGAGACGGGGAGGAGGAAAAATGCAAATTACCAAGTAAAAGCAGTAAAAGCACAAATTAACAAATGCGGAGTGTGAAGCACCGGAGAGGTCAATGTTCACGATTGTTGTTAGTTGTGGTTGTTCTATGTTTATTCATTGTCCCTTAGAAGAATCGACATTAGAGTAGTTTACGAACGCTTTTCGGCAATAACGTTTGCAGTTTGGCCCCTCGGTCTTTTAAGGTGGATGCAGTTTGGCCCTAGTAACAAGTTTTGAAATTTTCAGTTTGGCCCTTTGAACTAGTGACCTTGAGACCGTTTTCAGTTTGGCCCCTTGCACCAAAAATTGCAGTTTGGCCCTTTGTGCGCTCAGGTGTCGATATGTTTCCTCTGTTACACCAGCAGGGAGCTTTACTATATTATAAGTATTACTGGTGGTCACGAGTAATCAGTAGTGGTACACCTATAATGAAGTAATGCTTCAATTCAGGCTTGTTCATCTGGCAAAAAGCTCCCGCCAACAACATTGAAAGAAGCGTAAAGCTCCCTGCTGTTGTTTTTGGGGGATATCAGATCTTTTTGCATGGCTAGTTTTCGAGTGGTACCTACTTATACAATACGGTTCCATTTAACAAAAGTACCTACGAGGTACCTAGTAAATGTTTTCCTAAATGAAGTTTTATCCTAGTCAAAATTTAGTAAAAAATTAGTACGCCTACTGATTTGCCTTTTTGTTTCTTGTTTTTGTGACAAGAATAATTATTGTTTTGGAAATTATTGTTTGTTATCTGAAATGTGTTTGAAAAATAAGTAGTTTTAAAATTTTTGCGAATTGGTTAAATAGTAGTTTTTAAATTTTCGATTAATTAAAACAATTTAAAAACAATTATTAAAATTTAATACAATTATTCTTATTATTAAATTTAAAAAAATAGAAAGAATTAGAAATTTGAATAAATTTGAATTAGAAATTTTTTGAAAATTGGTTGCATTTTTTCTTGGGGATTGTGCAAATTTTTGTTGTTGAGAATCATCACAATAATAATTATGGTGTCGAAGAAATGGTGCCAAATCAGTAGATGTGGAATTTATTCACGTATTTTTGGCTGTGGATTAGTCGAATCGATTGAGATTCAGTTCAATATTATTGAGCATATACTATACAACCTAACGGACATTTTAAGATCAACCGCACCAATTTTCATCAATTTTGGCGGCAGTTATTGTTGAAAATAGAAAAATCACCATAACTCCTTTATTTTCCCCCTTAGGAAGCTTTTTTTGATCTCAAATTAAACAGTTTTAAAAGTTGAACACAACTAAAAAAGAAAATCTGAAAAAGCTTCAATTTTCAAGGAGTTATGACCATTTGAAATTCCTAAAAATTACTATTTCCCCCCCCCCCCTAATTGGGAGGGAAATGGGGGGAGGGAGAAAAAATGTTCAAAAGGCACTCCCTTGGAGCATAACAAACGTGTGTGCAAAATTTCAGCTCGATCCGATTTGTCTGCTGGGCTGTAGCCCCGTCAATGAACAACAACAACAACGAGAAGAAGAAGAAGAAGAAGAACACGAAAAACGTGAAAAATAGTGGTTTTAAAACTGTTATACCCCCGACACCTGATGTTCCCAAGAGCTGAAATTTGGTTTACGTCCTCGCGTGCCCCTGGAGAGTTGGTGTACAAAAAATCAACTCTCGAGACACTCAGGGGACCGAGCTGCGGGATGGTGAAAACCCCAACTTGTTCCGTCGCGTAATCAGTGTCTCAGTCGCTTCGGTTTTCTTGGCGGGCGGGACGCTCCCGCGTCCCAAGATTATTAAATAGTGGAAAATGAGTGCAGTGAAGAAATCTAAAACGTATCATTTTAATAAGGATTGGGAGGAAGAATTTTTCTTTTGTATGGTGAAGGATAAGTGCATTTGTGTTATTTGTCGTGCGTCAGTTGCAATACCTAAGCGTGGTAACTTAGAGAGGCATCATAAAACGGTTCATAATAACTATGAAAAGGATTTTCCGCCACAGAGTGAATTAAGAAAACGAAAAGTATGTGATTTGACATCTTGTTTGAAAAAAGAACAATCCATGTTCACAAGACCAGCCAAACAATCAAAAGCTGCTACGATCGCGTCATTTAAAATATCTCATATATTGGGGAAACACAAGAAACCATTCGAAGATGGATCGGTGGTGAAGGAAGCATGTATTGAAGCGGGTGAGACTTTATTTGGAGATTTCAAAAATAAAACAGAAATCATGTCTGCTATTAGAGAACTTCAGTTATCTCGTCCGACTGTCACAAGGCGTATTGAAGTCATGAGTCAGGACATCGCAGATAAACTAAAACATGATATCATGGAATGTACATACTTTTCTCTACAGTTCGACGAATCCACCGATATGACAGACACTGCCCAGCTGTGTATTTTTATTCGGATGGTATTCAATGACATGTTGGCTAAGGAAGAATTTTTGACAACCATTCCTCTGAAGGGGAAGACCCGTGGCGAAGATATATATGACGTTTTCTTCAATTTTGTAAAAAACTACGAGCTACCAATATATAAATTAGTGTGCATTACAACCGATGGAACACCAGCAATGACTGGAAACAAAAACGGTTTTGTGGCATTGTGTTGAGCTAATGAAGAATTCCCTTCATTTTTTTCATTCCATTGCATTATACATCAACAAGTTTTGTGTTCAAAAGTTTTAAACACGGAGGAAATTATGGGCATTGCAACAAAAATTGTGAATTCCAACCGTGCACGTAGCTTGCAACGGCGGCTCTTTCTGTTGCAGTTGGAAGATAGGGAGTCAGCTGAACACACTGATTTAGTTCTTCACACGGACGTCAGGTGGTTGAGTCGCGGAAAATTCCTAGAAAGGTTTCAAGAATTATTGCCCGAAATAACAGATTTTCTAGACGAAAGAGGTGATGACACTCAGATTTTGAAAAACGAAAAATGGCTAAATGATTTGGCATTTTTGACTGACGTCACAATGCACTGAAACACCGTTAACTTGGAGCTTCATGGTAAAGGAAAAACTATTATTGAGATGATTAGCGCAGTAAACGCATTCAAAAGTAAATTGCAACTTATGATAGATCAACTGAAAAGAAAGGATCTGAAACATTTTCCGTCTTTGAAAGCAAGAATTCCTCAGTTGAATTATGATACGTATGAGGCTGAATTATCAAATATTTTGGGACAATTCGAAATGCGTTTTTATGATTGCAGTAAATTAGAAAATATAGCATAATTTATGAGTTATCCTTTTCCATGTAAAAACATTGAGGAATTAGCTACTGAAATAGCAAGTCAGTTTAATATGAACTCATGTTCTGTTGAAAATGAGTTGGTGCAGATTATATCAGATATGCATCTCAAAGCTACAGCATCTGATACAAATTTCTGGTGTTTTATATCTGAAGATAAATATCCGAATGTAAGGCAAATCGCCCTTCAACTGACGGCATTTTTTGGGTCAACTTACTTGTGTGAGTCTACATTTTCTGAAATGAAGATAATTAAGTCAAAATATCGCAATCGACTAACTGACGATCCTATGTCATCATGCTTGCGATTAGCACTCAGTGGTTACGTACCATCTTATAAAAAGTATGCTGAGGACATGCAGTGCTACGCTTCAACATCCAAAGCCACTCCTTAGTTAAGTTTAACACCATATGTAACTCTTTTGTTTTGTAACAACCAATAAACTCGCAATTTTTAATAACTATGAGTTTTTTCATTGATATTGTAGAGAAGAACCTAACTAAACCTAACCTAACCTTGACTAAAAAATGTACCTATATTGTGCAGAAAGCTAATATCTATATATGCTACGGTACGCCCTACCTAGTTAGGTAGGGTGTATCGTGTATGTACGACAACCCTGCATCACACACACTTGCAGTCTCTCAGAGTCGATCGTAAGTAGTCTAAAAATATTGATGTAGATCGCCAGCAGTTCAAGTTTGAGCACCCCTGAGTTTCATCTATATTATTAGATTAGGGTGATATGCTCAAAGAATATGATAAACCGTTGTGTTAAGATTTTGCAGAGTTTTATATTCGATTTTCTGAATGTATGTATCTTGCAACGTAAACCAACAAATTTTTAGGGGGGGGGGGGGGGGGGGGTAAACAAATTTTTCTTTGGTCGCGTGGGTGGACAGTAGAGCTTCGAAAATCGTAACAATAATTGATGATGCATTCGAGATTGGTAGTCGGGTATTGGTATTGTTGGCATAATCTATCCTTTCCAAGTCCATTCCCAAAATACTATTAGAATGTCAACGCGATCGAATCAATATAACGCTGCCAATTTAGCTGTTCAAAGGATTTTACGTTTGAGCAAGCGCACATGCTACTATAGTTCTGGTTGCTGTGCACTCTCCAAATATCAGATTGCGAAACCACTGTGTTATCTAATAAATACTAGTTTTGAACTCGGTGTCTTTCCTGAGTGTCAAAAACTCTGCAAATTCTTGACACAACGGTTTATTATCTTCCTTGTGCAGATCACCCTTCTGTCTATACCAGACTGTATTGCAAATCGGCACCATACCATATTCTCACCGTACTCATACCATACCATACGAATTTCATTCCTATCATACCATACTGTATTATACCAAATCATACATACAATAATATACCATACCATACTCATACCATGTCATACAAACCGAGTGAATATTGAAATGTCATCCATTTCTGACCTATATTTAAAATTTCAAGTATCTAGCTCATCATCAAAATTTAATTTGTTTAAACAAATAGGTATTATTTAAACAATTTTACAGACAAGAAACCGAGTGAATCCAGTTCTGTGATCCAGTTCTGACCTATTTTTAAAATTTCAAGTCAATAGCTCATCATCAAAATTTAATTTGTATTATTACAAAAAGGTATTATTTAAACAATTTTACAGATGAGAAACCGAGTGAATATTGCAATGTGGTCTATCCCCGACTCACGGTTAAAATTTCTTGACTGTAGTTTACCGGGAAGATGAAAAAAGGTAGTTTTATTCTGGGCGTCTGGGGGTTGGGTCACATAACGGCCGTTTTCGACGCGAAAGATTAGTGTTTTTCCTAAACCTTTGCGCGGTCACTGTGAACGAACGGCTGGTCGCAAAAAAATCCAATTGGTCTTAAAAGATTCGTAATTTTTCAGGTCATTCAAAAGTTAACTAAAAATTACACCGTTTCATGAGAATTTTTAGAGATATGACATTGTCGAAATTTCAAAGTTCGTTTTGAACCCCTTCCCCTTGACCTAGGGTTATGAAAAGTTTCGAGGATCATTGTGGGGCTGGTCCAAACCCAGAAACCAAATTTTGTAATTTTAGCTCAACGCTAACTGGCCAAAGTGGCACGGACGGCGGACGGCGTACGGGGGACGGCGTACGGGGGACGGCGTACGGCGGACGGACGGATTTTGGTTTATTATCTTCGATAATGAACCATTGGAATCGCCCAAAGAAAAATTTTTTTTAACCCCCCCTCAAAATTTGTTGGTTTACGTTTCAAGATACGTAGATTCAGAAAATCGAATAAAAAAAACTCTGCAAATTCTTGACACAACGGTTCATTATCTTCTTTGTACAGATCACCCTTCTGTCTAGATCACTAGGTCTAAATGTCTAGATCCTAAATGTTAGATTAATTATTATTATCAATTATCACTAATAACTATTATTAACAATTTTATCAAGTACCTAGTGAAAATTATTATAATTTATTGTTAGGTATTAATAATTTGTATTTATTATTAATAATAATTATTATTAATTATGATTTATTAATACGACATAATTCTGGGGTTTTTATTACTACGTCGGTAATAATTTTTCTATAAAAGAAGTACCTACCAACAAACATTCGAAATTAACTTCATTTCCGTAGCACGAAACGCACCTCAGAACAACAAACTCGACATCACTTAAGCCATATGATGTTCCAAAGAGCTTGTTAGTATGAAAATGGACCTGTATTTCAACAGTTTGAGTCACGATCGTGTTGTGAGGCATAATCTTTGAGCCGTCATTGTGAACAAACAGCTGGTCGTACAAAGCTGCGGATGGTCTTAAAAAATTCTACGGAACAAACTCTATCTAAATATGAAATAAAAAACATACCGTTCTATATGAATTTTTCGAGATATGAGATTTTCAAATTTTCAAAATTCGTTTTGAACCCCTTCCCCTTGACTTAGGGTTATGAAAAGTTTCGAGGACCATTGTGGGGTTGGTCGAAACCCATAAAAAAAATTTCGTAATTTTAACTCAACGCTAACTGGGCAAAGTGGCGCGGACGGCGGACGGCGTACGGCGTACGGCGGACGGCGTACGGCGTACGGCGTACGGCGTACGGCGGACGGACGGATTTTTTTTTTTTCGATTTTCTGAATCTACGTATCTTGAAACGTTAACCAACAAATTTTGAGGGGGGGTTAAAAAAAATTTTTCTTTGGGCGATTCCAATGGTTCATTATCGAAGATAATAAACCAAAAACTCTGCAAATTCTTGACACAACGGTTTATTATCTTCCTTGTGCAGATCACCCTTCTGTCTATACCAGACTGTGTTGCAAATCGGCACCATACCATATTCTCACCGTACTCATACCATACCATACGAATTTCTTTTCTGTCTTATCATACTGTACTAAATCATACATACAATAATATACCTTACCATACTCATACCATGTCATACAAACCGAGTGAATATTGAAATGTCATCCATTTCTGACCTATATTTAAAATTTCAAGTATCTAGCTCATCATCAAAATTTAATTTGTTTAAACAAAAAGGTATTATTTAAACAATTTTACAGATGAGAAACCGAGTAAATATTGCAATGTGGTCTATCTCCGACTCACGGTTAAAATTTCTAGACTGTAGTTTACCGGGAAGATGACAAAAGGTAGTTTTATTCTGGGCGTCTGAGGGTTGGGTCACATAACGGCCGTTTTCGACGCGAAAGATTAGTGTTTTTCCTAAACCTTTGCGCGCTCACTGTGAACGAACGGCTGGTCGCACAAAAATCCAATTGGTCTTAAAAGATTCGTAATTTTTCAGGTCATTCAAAAGTGAACTGAAAATTACACGTTTCAGTTAAATATTTTGAGATATGACATTGTCGAAATTTTAAATTTCGTTTTGAACCCCTTCCCCTTGACCTAGGGTTATGAAAAGTTTCGAGGATCATTGTGGGGCTGGTCCAAACCCAGAAACCAAATTTCGTAATTTTAGCTCAACGCTAACTGGGCAAAGTGCCACGGACGGCGGACGGCGGACGGTGGACGGCGGACGGGGGACGGCGGACGGCGTACGGCGTACGGCGGACGGACGGATTTTTTTTTTATTCGATTTTCTGAATCTACGTGTCTTGAAACGTAAACCAACAAATTTTGAGGGGGGGTTAAAATTTTTTTTTCTTTGGGCGATTCCAATGGTTCATTATCGAAGATAATAAACCAAAATCCGTCCGTCCGCCGTACGCCGTACGCCGTCCGCCGTCCACGCCGTTTTGCCCAGTTAGCGTTGAGCTAAAATTACAAAATTTGGTTTCTGGGTTTGGACCAGCCCCACAATGATCCTCGAAACTTTTCATAACCCTAGGTCAAGGGGAAGGGATTCAAAACGAAATTTAAAATTTCGACGATGTCTTATCTCCAAATATTTAACTGAACCGTGTAAATTTTAGTTCACCTTCGAATGACCTGAAAAATTACGAATCTTTTAAGACCAATTGGATTTTTGTGCGACCAGCCGTTCGTTCACAGTGACCGCGCAAAGTTTTAGGAAAAACACTAAACATTCGCGTCGAAAACGGCCGTTATGTGACCCAACCACCAGACGCCCAGAATAAAACTACCTTTTGTCATCTTCCCGGTAGACTACAGTCTAGAAATTTTAACCGTGAGTCGGGGATAGACCACATTGCAACATTTACTCGGTTTCTCATCTGTAAAATTGTTTAAATAATAACTTTTTGTAATAATACAAATTAAATTTTGATGATGAGCTATGGACTTGAAATTTTAAAAATAGGTCAGAACTGGATCACAATGCAATATTCACTCGGTTTTTTGTCTATAAAATTGTTTAAATAATACCTATTTGTTTAAACAAATTAAATGTTGACGATGAGGTAGATACTTAAAATTTTAAATATAGGTCAGAAATGGATGACATTTCAATATTCACTCGGTTTGTATGACATGGTATGAGTATGGTATGGTATATTATTGTATGTATGATTTGGTATAATACAGTATGGTATGATAGGAAAGAAATTCGTATGGTATGGTATGAGTACGGTGAGAATATGGTATGGTGCCGATTTGCAATACAGTCTGGTATAGACAGAAGGGTGATCTGCACAAGGAAGATAATAAACCGTTGTGTCAAGAATTTGCAGAGTTTTTTTTATTCGATTTTCTGAATCTACGTATCTTGAAACGTAAACCAACAAATTTTGAGGGGGGGTTAAAAAAATTTTTTCTTTGGGCGATTCCAATGGTTCATTATCGAAGATAATAAACCAAAAAGGCTGTAGTACTGCCGTTGTTTAAGGCAAGTGCGATGTAAGCAATTATAGGCCTATTTCCTTGGTGAGTAATATTGCGAAAATCTTTGAAAAATGCTTCAAGCACCAATTGATACGATACCTGGAATCTAAAAACCTAATTTATGACTAACAGTATGGTTTTCGAACAGGCAGAAGTACTTAAGATGCGTCATGTCAATTGAATACTTTAATAATGCAAGATTTGGACAGTGGGCAAAAACCATTAGCAATATTTATCGATCTGATGAAAGCCTTTGACACCATTTCGCATAACAAATTGCTGGAAAAAATGGATAGTTTAGGAATTAACTCTAGATCCCTAAATTGGGTTCGGAGTTACTTGCACAAAAGGAGTCCAGGGTTCCTTCAGAACATTGGGTGAATTTGGAATCCCACAAGGCACCGTACTCGGACCAATATTTTTTATTTTGTACGTAAACGAAATCGGCTACCTGCCAACTGGGGGTAAGATATTGTTGTTTGCAGACGACTCAGTAATATATTTTTCCTCAGGTGATTGGACTAGAACCGCTCAACTTGCTGAAAGGGGGTTCCAAGTACTGAACTCTTGGCTGATTAAAAATCAATTAACCTTAAATTTGAAAAAAAAACAGTGTGGCTTCCTTTCGCTTTGTCATCTATATCACGTCCTCCGTCAGATCTAACACTAAGTCTACATGAACCGAAATGTGATTTGCAAACTTGTTTAAACTGCCGACTGGTAGTAAGATCCGATAAAACCAAGTACTTGGGCATCTATTTTGATAGTGATATGAAGTGGTGTACCAATATAGGCTGCGTAAATGAAAGGCTTCGCAAACTTATCTTTATATTTTCCCGCTTAAAAAGAATATTAAAATTGAAATTAATGAAATTGCTTTATTATGCATTGGTGCAATCTATACTTCTTTACGGTCTCCCGGCTTGGGGTGGAGCATATACTCTACACTCAACCCTCTGATCACTACCCAAAAAATTTTGATTAGAATTGTTAGTGGAAGCGAATTTGCAGCGCACACAGAACCAAATTTTAAATCCTTGCAAATCTTAAATTTTAATCAATTACTAGAAATGAATAATGTAAAACAAATATTAAAAGAACACCTGTTTATTCATCCGCAACATAATATAGCTACACGATACAAAGACAGCAAATCCATTTCCCTCCCATTATTTCGCACGACAGCAGCGCAAAACTGTTATTGTTATCAAGGCATTTTGTCGTTTAATAAGCTACCTAGATCATTGAAAATGACATTGTTGTAGAAATCAATGAACTGTTGTACGTTTTTAAAGAAATATTTCCTGTCCAGCGTTCTACCTGTTCTAAGTCGGCAATGTCCGTAAATGTGTGTGGGTGGCGTTTTTGTCTTGGGGATTGGCTGGTTTCGTGGTCCGTTGGCTCGGGCGGTGATGGGGGGATTTTTCATTAAATGAGGAGTTTCCTCGTTGTTGCTTGGGTTGGCGGATTGCGGGACTGGTTGGTGCTTGGGGCGGGGGTGTTGTTCATGCATATTTGCATTAAATTTTAATGTAATATTTTGTTTTTAATTTTTCAATAGAATAAGGTACCAACTAAGCCTAACCAACTCATCTCCTTAGCGCGGGCTTGTTGCCCATATTGGGAGATTATATTTCATTACATTTCATTATATTTCATTACATTTCATTATATTTCATCAATTTCATCAATTTCATTACATTTCATTATATTTCATTAGATTATATTTGTAGAAGAAATAAATTAATTTTCATTTCATTTCATTTCATTTCCTGAAAACTAGAAAGCAATCCGATCGAATTGCAGGAGAACACAATGTGCATGCGCAGACGACAAAACTGATCAGTTTGCATTCAAATGTTCATGCTGTTTGACATGAGGAACGGCCAAACAAGGGCTTCCTATAAATGTCATACTGGAGCGCAACGTAATAGTACAAATAGCACTATGTATTCAACAATAGTAGTACAAAGGTAGAAATAGCCATATCCTCCGCAATGCTGATAGGACTGCGTTCAAATTATTGGGTAATGAATCAACATCAAACATAATAAATTATTTATATCTGACGAATTCTCGGTCATTATTATTCCCGGAGGGGGTATCCCCGAACATCCAGCAAACCAATACTCATTTCAGCAAATTCTGGTGGAATAAAATTATGGATAATAAAATTTGGAAATTTCCTATTTTCCACGGTTTTTCTGATTCTTAAACCCCCTTCAAGTATTGGGGAATTAGCTCTCTATAAGTGTATAAGATAAAATTTGCTGTGTTTGCTACTCACCGGGGGTTGACCCCATGGTGTTTGGTCGGACCAAATCTCGCAGATCAGTAGTAGTCGAGAAGTCGCGTTACTATGTCAACAAATGCTGCTGGATATGAGAAAAGACCGACACGGTGAACAGCCAACCGACTTGTTCTGGAGAGAACTGAGCCAACTCTCACTTTCTAAATAGTTCCAAGGCCCCCGTTTCACCTGACTTCGCCTACCCCTCCTTGCACACCTGGACGCGGTCCCGGACTCGCCGGATTCTCCCGATAGGCACTTCCTTTACGCAATTCGGTCACCAAGGTGAAGTGGAATGGAATCACATTGGCTACATCCGATGAGCCAGTTCCACATATTTCTCCCTGTATTGATAACGAACTTGGGAAACCTCGTGGTGTCACCGATCGTAATACACCAATTTCGCCACTCTCATCACAACATACCTTTCCCTCTTTTTGCACTAAACATCCAAACCGGTAAGAACGTCCCAAACTCACTGCTTGCTGCAACGTAAAACCGATGTTCACTGAATTCACTTCTAGTTGAGGATTATACCGTATGACGATATGTGGGATAGGTATCAGACCATCAGATTATTGAATACACCGTCGTAATGTATACTCAATGTAAAACCACTTTAAATTTGCAAACGCTTGATATGCACGGACTCTCTTAGTACTGCGGAGATCCTCAAATCCACTGGTTTCACATCACCGAACCATGGAATGCCTACAATACGACAGTGAGAAAGCACTGTATCAGGAAGATCCTGTACTTATTAGATAAGTCTATTATTCAATTTCGTCTTCCAAGAATCTAGTAGTTTATGAAGTAATATCTAAATTTCTATCATTACAACATCTCATAAATAACATTTATTTATGATGGATTGGTGAAACTAAAGACACTCGCGTGAAATATGAACTTGAATGCACGAACAGGAGGATGAAAATTATAGAAAATTATAGAAAACACTTACTACATTTGGAAAAAGTGGAAATTTTCGCTGTACAGCGTCGTCAGCCCGAGAAGAAATTTAAACATTTATTTATGAGATATTTAATATATCTTTAAAGATATTTAATATCTTTTGTACATTATTCGTTAGAAATAATGTAGAGTGGGAACGATGAACTTTTTCTAGCGAAACCGACCACTAGGCAAACAGCCGACTGATAATTTCAGTTTTTGAAGTAATGACTTATAGGTGTCATGTGGAAAGACCATATGCGTACCTTTAGTACTAGGATTGATGAGGTTGAAATCAATAGTAGACGAAGTAAGGGGGGGGGACGGGGTTTATTCGTACAATTCAGTAGAATACTTCAATAATAAGGGGACGGGAGGGAATGTTCTTCGATGCGTCGACAGTAACTGCCCGTCTCTGTCCTCTGCTGTCTCTCTGAGGGAGTGGGGACGTGGGAGTGTAGGTAAGGGGATAGTGGGCGGTAGCTCCAACAGATCCTCAGTGACATCCTCATGTCACACTCCCCCCCCCCCCACCCGTTGAAAAAGGGCGGAAGGGTATTTGGGTCATTCTCCTAGAAACCTAAAATCGCTGTCCAGAAGACTTTGTGCCTTTTGTGTTGCATTTATGGTTATACAAAAAAATGCATAAAAAACAAGATAGTGTGTGCTTTAATATCAGTATCTAGTGGAATTATTAGAATAATTCTAGGTACTCTTAAAAAATCTTGGAATAGTGAATTTTTCATTCACTCACCTTGTCCAAACTGGAAGTTCCCTACTTCAACTCTCACTACGTCGGTAATAGACATTGATTCGGCTGTTAAAAACAATTGTACATAATTCGTTGATACCTCTAGATCCTAAAGTCGACCGGTTCAGATTTTTAACTGAATTACTATCACAGCAGTAATTTTTCAAGGTTGTGTCCGAGGTTCTTGATTCATTCACTCACCTCGGTAGATTTTCTCCGCTAATGGCGGGAAGCGCGTTATTTTGGCGGGAAACTGAATTGTAGGCCAAACGCGCGTCTATCAGCTGATCATTCGCTCCAATCGGAGAAGCCAGCCAGTTACCTACAGACCTCCAAGCGATAAACTGTTCAGCTGAGCGTGCGCGTGTTTTAATTGAACTTCATTCACTCACCCTCATCAACAAGGTAAGCAATTTAGATTATTTTTTTCTGGTACCATGACTGGGTGCGCCATGATAAACTCTAAATACGCTACCCTTCTCTTTCTCGATAAAATCATCACCAATCCGAGAAACAAAAATTGATCATGTTTTCTTCATTCACTCACCTTTCATTCACTCACCATGCTGGTGGCGAGTGAATGAATACTGAAGCGTAGGAATGAACATGTGGCTGCATTCAATAGTTTATCTACTTTTATGTTCGATAACATTCAGTAGAAGGGTGGTGTTTTGTTAGCGATTTAAAATAGAGGATTTAATGCTGAATTGAATGTGTTTTTGGTTTATTATCTTCGATAATGAACCATTGGAATCGCCCAAAGAAAAAAAATTTTAACCCCACCTCAAAATTTGTTGGTTTACGTTTCAAGATACGTAGATTCAGAAAATCGAATTAAAAAAAATCCGTCCGTCCGCCGTACGCCGTCCGCCGACCGCGCCACTTTGCCCAGTTAGCGTTGAGTTAAAATTACGAAATTTGGTTTCTGGGTTTGGACCAGCCCCACAATGATCCACGTAACTTTTCATAACCCTAGGTGAAGGGGAAGGGGTTCAAAACGAATTTTGAAATTTTGAAAATTCCAAAACTCGAAAAATTCATATAGAACGGTATGTTTTTTATTACATATTTAGATAGAGTTTGTTCCGTAAAATTTTTTAAGACCATCCGCAGCTTTGTACGACCAGCCGTTCGTTCACAATGACGGCTCAAAGATTGTGCCTCACAACTCGACCTTGGATCAAACTGTTGAAATACAGGTCCATTTTCATACTAACAAGCTCTTTGGAACATCATATTGCTTAAGTGATGTCGAGTTTGTTGTTCTGAGGTGCGTTTCGTGCTACGGAAATGAAGGTAATTTCGAATGTTTGTTGGTAGGTACTTCTTTTATAGAAAAATTATTACCGACGTAGTATTAAAAACCCCAGAATTATATCGTATTAATTAATCATAATTAATAATAATTATTATTATTAATAAATACGAATTATTAATACCTAACAATAAATTATAATAATTTTCAGTAGGTACTTGATAAAATTGTTAATAATTAGTGACAATTGATAATAATAATTAATCTAACATTTAGGATCTAGACATTTAGACCTAGTGATCTAGACAGAAGGGTGATCTGTACAAAGAAGATAATGAACCGTTGTGTCAAGAATTTGCAGAGTTTTTCCGTTTTGCTCTACGATGAATAGTTTGGGAAGTCATGACACACATGACAGTAAAAATTCGTTTTAAATTACTTCTACACCATAGCTTTCATAGATACGAATGGTTTTCAACTTACGCCCTCTTCTCATGGGCGTCCCCATACCCCCCCCCCCCCCCCGGAAAATTACAGATGGACGCCCATGCCTCTTCTTGTTTTTCTTTGTTGTATCTGAAATAAGTGCCATTAAATAAGCAGACATTGATACACACCATAGATATTTTGAAGGATAAATAGCTTTTTTGAGAAACGAGCTAAATAAAAGGGTACGTACCTACCTACTATATTATGCTAAAATATGCCTTTGGTCTTACACGATCTATTTTAATTTTCACAGGTTCCTTGGAAGTTTGGTTTTTCGCCGCTAAGGTTTTTCTATCATGGCTCCAAAAAGAAAGAAATCAAAAAACGAGTTGAAGTTAGCCAAAAAGCTGAAAGACAAACTTCGATATGAAAAAATTAAAATGGATCCAGTTAAATCAATAGAATTAAAATTAAAGGAAGAGCAAAAGTACAAAAAAAGAAAGGAACAGGGTAAAGTTAAAAGCATCAAAGATATGTGTGAAAGAGATAAAAGAGCTCAAAGAAAACAGTGGAGGTCGAATAGTTTAGCCTATCTGAAGAGAAAACGAGAAGAGGGTGAACAAGAAAATAATCCTGCCACAAGTAGTACTCCTAATTTAGTCACTCCTGTGGGCAAGTGTCATGTTCACGTCCCTCGGATTTCAGTAGGAAGGAAAAAAGTTAGACGAGATCGCAGCAAAATTGTGCGAAAAAACCTAAAGTTGAAGGCAAAAAATGTTTTTCTTACTAAACGAGTCGATAGCTTGCGGAAACAATTAGAAAGGCTGAAAAAACAGCATACCGGTCAAATATCCCCACGGACAAAAGTCGCAAAGTTGATGACGAAAAAAGACGAAAAATTAATTAAAAGGAGACTGTTGTTTGCTGGAAAACAATTTAAATAATGGTGTACAAAAACTTCGTTCGCGTAAGGCCAAAAGAAATTTTGCGAACATTGTGGTAGGGGAAAGTAAGTGGCTGAAGAAGTATGGACTACTGAGGCATTGCACATTCATCCCGCCATGGTTGCTTAGTTCGCGTTGCAACATAAAATACATGTACAGCAATGACCCAAAAAGCCGCTTAACTAGAACAATATCAAAAGGTGTGCAACGAGAAGTTGTAAGGTTTTTTGAAGAAGACGATAACTCTAGATGCTGCCCAGGAAAAAAAGACACTGTGACGAGAAGTGGCATCAAAAAACAAAAGAGGGTACTCCTGGCTGATATGAAGGTGCTGCACAAAAAGTTCAATGAGAACAGCATATTTAAAATCAGCTACCCTTCATTTTGTCGCTTAAGGCCTTTTTGGGTAATCCAAGCAAATGTTGACAAGCGAGATACATGTCTGTGTCAGTTACACGAAAATTTTAATTTCCTGTTAAGAGCCCTTTTCAATGCGAGAATTATTAAAACTGCTGATGCTAAAACAATCAAGTCCGAACTTTGTTGTACTCCTATAACGGTCAAGTGTCTTCAAAGACTGTGTGAATTCTGCAAGAACAAAAGCATGCCATATGAAACATACGATGGACGTCTAAATGTGACTCTTCAGCAGTGGGCAATTACATCAGTTGAATACATTGATCCTAAAACGAAGAGTATGAAAAGTGCAAAGCGGCTAGCAAAAGTGTCAAGTAAAAAATCTTGTTCTTCCCTTGTCCAACAATTTGAGCAAAGTGTCATCAAATATCTCAACCACGAAGGCAACATTATCCACCAGCATACTGCAATCAAATATTTAAAAGCAACATTAAATGAAAATGAGATATTGATTCACAGTGACTTCTCGGAGAACTATGCTACAAAATATAGCAGTGAAGTCCAAGGCATCCATTTCGGCGGCAACCGCCAAAACATCTCCCTTCATACTGTAGTTAGTTGTTGTCCGACCGCCGTCGCGAAAGGTTCGTTTTCTCGGAGCGTTTCAGTGACCGCATTAATTAAACAAACATTGTATCGAGAAAAGTGATTACGTAATGGTGCCAGCTCGGTCCGAGACCTTCGCTGTGTGCTGACGTGACATCCTACCACCTGAACGATGTCGGAAAAATTGGAGGAGATAGCTGAAAAAGCTATGAAGGCCATTAAAACGCCTATAGCTCAGCCAGTACCAGGTCAGTCACCCGAAACACATTGCACCTTTCTTTTAGATGAACTAACAAAATGCAGAAATACCATCGGCTATATGTGTGACCATATAGTTTCAGCAGTCAACGAAATTAAAAATGTTCAAGAGAGCCTGAATAGCGAACTATTGACTAAAATCGAAGAGTTACACAATAGCAAGCCTGAGAAGGCGGTGGGACAAAACCAGGCTGCTGAAACAAGTAATAATTATTATTCGGATGAAGAGGAGTTCACTTTAATTGAAAATTCACGAGGAAAAAAAAGGAAAACTGCCAAATATCCAACCGATAATCAAAAGAAAACTGAAAAAAGGTACAAATTGAGCAGCATTGAGCATCATTGAGCATCATAGCAGCATTGAGCAGCATTGAGGAGCATTGAGCAGCATTGAGCAGCAATTGTCACAGCAGGTGTCCAATTTTGCCTTTCACCTGTATGTCACAGCCTATGACGCACGAGCGTATGACGTCAGACGGCTGGCTGAAGGCCAACTATTACGTCAGAGCCTATGACGCACGATCTCTACACTTTCATTTCTGCGCAATATTTCGCCCTTGTTATATCCATCAATCCCTATCCTCTGAATATTCATTGGGTTTAGGTTGAATTACGTTTCCCATTCACAAGCAAGTGCGGGTAAACGGCGGGAGTAACTATGAAACTCTTAAGGAGGTGTCCAAGTTTGCCGTTCACCTGTATGACGAATGAATACAATTAAACCTTTGCCGTTCACCTGTATGGAAAGTATATAGGAATAATTCCTAAATTCGGTGATAAGATTAAGGTGGGTAACAAAGAATAGAAAATTAACACAAGTCCACGTTTTGACGTTGAAAATAGTGTGTACGATCTCTACACTTTCTGTTGGAAACGGGACAAGAAGAAGAAGGGAATGGATAGTATTGTGGGCGCTTCCATGCGATGATTAGACATGTTTTTATATGGATGTTATTATTATGAATAAATGTGCTGATGTGTAAGTTCGTGTTTCCAAATACTTTCCGGCCTTTTCATTGTTTCCGGCGTTTTAGTTGATAATTGATATTTTGGCGACCGTGACAGGACCGTATATTACGATTGATTACAGCCGTGTTGTGTGGTTCGGAAGGTATTTTGTTCATTGTTTGTGAGAACTTCACTGTGACTACCTGTTTGGAGGTTAACCGACTTTTAACTGAAGTAACTTTAAAATTTGACGAGGATGAGCGACTTAATCAAGAAGAGAGGACCTCGTCGTACTGTTTTTACCAAGAATTATAATTCTTTGAAGGAATCCCTGGACAAAGAAGATTTGGAAGTGGATGACATTGTTGCCAGGTTTGCCGTTTTCGAAGCACGCTTTGTCGATTTGGTAAGTCTCAATCGAGAAATACTTATTGAACTGGAAACAGAAGGACGAGACGGAAAATACGAGGAAAGAATTGCTCATGAGTTAGAATGTGCTGACGATTATGCGTTGAAGTACCAATACATTAAAGTCAAAGTGGACAACCTTCTCAAACCCGTAGTGAAGGAGGAGGATGACAATAGTCAAATGTCTCATAGGTCAAGTTCGTCGTGTAAGGGATCTAACAATAATTATCGTTATCCTAAGTTGGAATTGGTACAATATGACGGTGAAATTTCTGGTTGGATTGGGTTTTGGGCCCAGTTTTCGTCAATTCATGATGATTCTGACCTTCCTAACGAACAGAAGTTCCAGTATTTGTTACAGTCTACAGTCCCAGGGTCTCGGGCACGTATGTTGGTGGATAGTTATCCTCCTTCTCGTCAGAACTACGATAAGGCGATCTTAGCTCTAAAGGAACGTTTCGGTCGCACAGACCTCCTCATCGAGTATTATGTCAGGGAGTTGTTGAAACTTGTTAACAGTCATCAGAACATGAAAATCTCTCAGTTATATGATAAGCTTACAGCTCAGCTACGAGCCCTTGAATCCCTGAACATAATATCAGATAGTTATGCTGCATTATTATTTCCCCTTGTGGAATCTTGTTTACCCACAGAGTCATTGCGAGTCTGGCAGAGGAGTAACTCAGCGCGTGGTCAATCCTTTAAAGTTCAAATGGATAGTCTATTACAATTTTTGAAAGATGAAGTTGAAACTGATGAGAGGATAAATATTGCTATACATGAGCCTGTTTCAGCCCGGAAGTACAGTGAAAGGAAGATGTCAGACTATGATCTCAATCCCAGGAAGCATTCTGTGACTACAGCTGCTGACTTGTCCAACTTGAGCCTTGAGGATAAGTGTATTTTCTGTGAGCAACCCCATGACGTTATTAAATGTACTAAGGCTATGAAGATGTCTCTGGATGCAAAAAGGTATATCTTGAGTAAGGCCCATAGATGTTTTGCGTGTACAAGGGCTGGGCATTCTTATCAGCGTTGTAGAGCAAGGTGCAGCACTTGTAATGGACGTCACATCATGTTGATGTGTGGTAGATCTTCTGACACTCCTGAGAAATCTCATAATCTAGCTTCCCAGGAAGATCCTACAGAATCAGCCAAGGTTGAGTTGGAGCTTCTATCGATAAACCACAGTCTCACTGTAAGGTCTTCTCCTGAGGTTTTCTTACAGACGTTTGCAGTATTTCTGCGCAATGAGGGTAAACAGCGTCGTGCACGAGTACTTGTGGATAGTGGGTCCCAGAGATCGTACCTCAGAACCGAAGTTGCTGCTGAGATGGGGTATCAGTCTGTGGGAGAGGAAAGTTTGATACATTCGTTGTTTGGTGGAGGCAGCTTGGGATTGGTTCATCACCGACAGTTTAAGATACACCTCCGGAGCTTGGATGGGCGATTTGCATGCAATTTTTCGGTTTTAGATCACAAGAATATAGCTGCTTATATTCCCACCGTCTTGGCCTCTCCTGCGTTGAAGAAGGAATTGGATTCAGTCAAGGTGCAGTTGTTAGAGGATATGTATGGCCCAATTGATATCCTAATAGGAGCAGATGTAGCAGGAAAAATTTGGACGTCTGGGCGAAAGGTTCTCCCCTGCGGGGCGGTTGCAATTGAGACGCTTTTTGGATGGACAATTTTGGGGTCATGTAAAAAATCAGTTTTGTCAGCTCCGGCCTCCTGCTCAAATTTGGCAACAACATATACTATGGCAGCTGTTACTAATGGAGATGTCTCCGATTTGTGGAAGTTGGAGTCTATTGGAATCGCTGATCCTGCTGAGAAGCATGATAAGCAGACTAAGAGGAAGGCAACATTGGAGCATTTCCGCAAGACAGTTGATTTTGTTGATGGACGTTACCAAATTAGACTCCCTTGGAAGGAAATTGTTGATGAGTTACCATCTAATCGGGAGCTAGCTGTTGGCCGTCTAACCCGTTCTATGCAGAAAATGGAGAAAAGTGGAAGCCTTTTATTAGAATATAGATCTGTTTTAGATGAGTGGCTGCATTTGAATATTATTGAGAGGGCAGATGACAATTTTAAGGGACACTATTTACCTCACCGTCCAGTTGTGAAGGAGTCCAGCAACACAACAAAAGTTAGACCAGTGTTTGATGCCTCCGCCAAGATTACTGGGTCCCCGTCATTAAATGACTGTTTAGATGAAGGTCCTAATTTAATAGAGCTACTCCCTGATGTGTTGTTAAGGTTCAGAGAGAAGGCAATAGGGGTGTCAGCCGATATTGAGAAGGCCTTTCTACAAATAGGAATCAGCCCAGAGGATCGTCCTTTTTTGAAGTTTCTTTGGTGGGATGACAGTCAAGACCAATTAATAGCCTTGCAACATACTAGAGTGGTCTTTGGTGTAACCTGTAGCCCTTTCCTTTTGGGTGCTGTATTAAATCACCATATTGATCAAAGCGTTAGCTCAACCCCTAGTGAAGATATGCAATGGCTGAGAATGATTGGTAGAAATTTTTACGTGGACAATTTGGCTACTAGTGTGAACAATGACGATGAAGCCTCACAACTTTGCCGAGTTGCAACTGAAGTCATGGCAAAAGGAGGTTTCAACCTTCGAGGGTGGGAGTTCACCCAGGATTGCGCTACAGAAAGTTCTGTATCTTCAATATTAGGCCTGAAGTGGAACCGACAGTCAGATACTTTATCCTTAAATATGGATTGGTGGGAGAAATATGTCAAGACGGACGTTTTGACCAAGCGGTCAGTGCTCTCCATGGTCCAACGAATTTTTGACCCAATTGGGTTTACTGTCCCTGTCGTTTTAAAATTGAAACTGTTGATTCAAGGGTTATGGGAAAAGAAGGTTGACTGGGACGATTCTTTGGAATCTGAGGATCACAAGCAGTTTGAGGCGTGGGTTCATTCAGTGTCACTGTTGAAAGATATTAAAATTCCCAGAAACATTGGCACCTGTATAAATCGAACTATACACTTGTTCACTGATGCCAGCAGTAAATCATATGCTGCTTGTTTGTTTTCGAGAAGTGTGAACGAGAAAGGAGAGGTCGTCGTATCCATGGTGCAAGCCAAGTCAAGAGTAGCCCCATTGAAAGGTCTTACTATACCTAGACTTGAGTTGTTGGGTGTTTGTATTGGAGTCCGCTTGCTGAAATCAACCATGGAGACTCTGGAATGGCGTGATACTCCTACATATATTTGGTGTGATTCAAGTACTGTACTGGCTTGGATTCAGAAGCAAGAAGAGTGGAGTGTCTTTGTCAGAAATCGAGTCAAGGAGATTAGAGAATTAACTCCTGATGTCATATGGCGCCATATTCCTGGCTGTATGAACCCCGCCGACCTTCCTTCCAGGGGCTGCTCTATTGATCAACTTGTTGAATCCCAGTGGTGGAATGGACCTGCATGGTTAGCAGATCGTGAAGATAAATGGCCAGTTTCACATTGTACTTATTCTGAGGAGGAAATTAATTGTGAACGACTCAAGAAAACCTCTGTTTTAGTTGATGGGATAAAAGACTATAGTTGGATTTATACGTATTTTTCAAGATATGAACAAATTGTGCGAATGATGGGATGGATGAGGCGGTTTATATATAATTGTCGACATCGTGATGGTAGAAGGGCTGGTGACCTTACTGTTCAGGAGCTGGAGAAAGCAGAGTTGCTGGTATTGAAGTCCGTTCAGGGAGGATCCTTTTCTTCAGCCGCTGATCCACGCTTAAGTGGGCTTCGTCCATTTGAGGATGGGGACGGGTTGATTAGAGTAAAAACCCGAATCTCTGAGAGAGAGGATGACTTGGAGTTCAAAACTCCAATTGTGCTACCATCAAACCATCCTGTTGTGGAAAGACTCATTCGTGATTTACATTATAAATGTCAACATGTGGGTGCTCAGACATTGCTTGGCCTACTACGAGATAGATTCTGGATCTTGAAAGGCCGTCAGACAACTCGTGGAATAGTGGGAAAATGTGTCATTTGTAAGAGGTTCTCAAGTAAATCTTTTGACGTTGAGTCTCCGCCACTCCCTGAGACAAGAGTTAGAAATTCAAGAGTATTTGAAGTCACCGGTCTTGATTATGCAGGACCTTTACATCTTCGAGATGGAAGTAAAGTGTGGATATGCTTGTTCACCTGTGGAAATTTTAGAGCAGTTCATCTGGAGATAGCTTCATCCCTGTCTACAGAGTCCTTTGTTCTTGCGCTGCGGCGTTTTATTGCTCGACGAGGTCGACCTTCCATAATATACAGCGACAATGGAACAAATTTCCGTGGTGCTAACAATGCGTTTGCTGAGCTGGATTGGGAAGTCATTGAATCATATTGTTCATGTGAGAGGATTGATTGGAGGTTTAGTCCACCTGCTGCACCATGGTGGGGTGGTTTCTGGGAGCGATTGGTTGGTGTCTTGAAGGGCCTTTTGAGGAGAACATTGGGTCGTGCTATTTTGAACCTTGAAGAGTTGTATACACTTATTTGTGACTGTGAGTCTCAAATCAATTCTCGTCCTCTGACACCAACTACAGAAGATGTCAATGATCCTGTTCCTTTGACGCCCTCTATGTTTCTTCAAGATTTACCTCAGAAGGATTGCCCTGAATGCGATGTGTATGAAGAAAACAATATTCGGAAGCGTTTGCAATATCGTCAGAGGTTGAGAAGTGCTCTACGTCAACGGTTCAGATCGGAATACCTTGGTCTGCTGTCCTGGACTTCGAGAAGGTCAACGAAACAGCCTACTGTTGGTGAGGTTGTTTTGATTGAATCTGAGAACCAAAGGAGATTAGATTGGCCTCTTGCTGTTGTCCAAAGGGTGATTCATGGGAATGATGGGAAGATCAGAGTGTTGGAGCTGAAGACACCTTCTGGTTTACTTACTCGTCCCATCCAGCGGGTCTATCCTTTGGAATTGAAAATGGGAATGCAACAAGACAATATTTTAGTTCCTGAATCTACTGGCTACTCAACTGAGATGTCCCCTTGCTTGGAAATAAACAAGAGAAAAAGAGTCGCAGTTTTGGATGGCAAGTTGGATACCCTTCAAGAGACCGATACAACTAGTGAGAAAAACATTTCACGTTTTGGAAGAAAAATTACTCCTCCAAAGAGACTGAACTTGTAACAATTGCCCACAGTTTTAGAGTTTTTCAATTTGTGATTTAGTAAATTTTCTTGCAGTTATTTGGTGAACGTTTAGTTGTTCCTGTGAAAGGTTTGTTCCTTTACATTGTATGGTTCCATGTGTTTTAAACGAGCCTTGTATTGATCAGAGAATGTTGAGTTTGAATGTTGTAATTTTCAAATTATTGAAAATTAGGTGGGAGTAATGTTGGAAACGGGACAAGAAGAAGAAGGGAATGGATAGTATTGTGGGCGCTTCCATGCGATGATTAGACATGTTTTTATATGGATGTTATTATTATGAATAAATGTGCTGATGTGTAAGTTCGTGTTTCCAAATACTTTCCGGCCTTTTCATTGTTTCCGGCGTTTTAGTTGATAATTGATACTTTCATTTCTGCGCAATATTTCGCCCTTGTTATATCCATCAATCCCTATCCTCATAATATTCATTGGGTTTAGATGGAATTACGTTCCCCATTCACGTTTGCCGTTCACCTGTATGACGAATTAATACAATTTCACCTTTGCCGTTCACCTGTATGGAAAGTATATAAGAATAATTCCTAAATTCGGTGGTAAGATTAAGGTGGGTAACAAAGAATAGAAAATTAACACAAGTCCACGTTTTGACGTTGAAAATAGTGTGTACGATCTCTACACTTTCATTTCTGCGCAATATTTCGCCCTTGTTATATCCATCAATCCCTATCCTCTGAATATTCATTGGGTTTAGGTGGAATTACGTTCCCCATTCACAAGGTAAATTAGGTAATCACATTAGGTAAATGCCAAAAATTCATTATATTCTTCAATGGTGAACTATTCATTCTTGGTTCGGGTAAACTACATGGGAAACAGTAATATAATGACTATGATTCACACTTCTTCATCTGGGTTCACACTCCTTCACCTATGTTCATTTTTGGGTTAGGTGAAGGAGTGTGAGGTGAAGGAGTGTGGTTTTCTTAGTAAACAGGTACTCAATTCATCATGTGATTGAGATAAAAACGCCAAAAGAAAACATCCATGACAGCTTCTTCACTAGAGGAATAATTTCAAGGAAATTAGAAAAAAATAATTACCTGGTAGCCAGGACAGATAGGTGAAGGAGAGTGAAGAATAAAACCACCTCCGCTTGACACTGACTTCAAACTGACTGAGGAGCTACCCCACGTGGATTGCATCAAAACAGAGGTTAAGGTACGAGTATTTAGGCGGGAATGCCACAGTGTTGCCGCTTCAGCTGATTTCACTCTAAAAGGCTAATTCAGGACAATGGCGCTCAGTTTCAAAAAGGAAAACTGCCAAAAATCCAACCGATAATCAAAAGAAAACTGAAAAAAAGGTACAAATTAAGGTAAAAACTCCAGTAGACCCTAAACCCCCACCAATTTATCTAAAAAATGTCAAAGAAAAGTATAAAGTGATTGAGGCAGCAGTCCTGGAACAGGCTCCACTGTCTAAGGTCACCGTCATGAGGGATGACCAAATTAAGGTTAACACAGCCAATTCTGAAGGGTTTAGGCATTTGAGCGAATTCTTAAGGAATGAGGGGTGTGAATTCTACACTTATCAGGATAAGCAAACAAGGCCCTACTCAGTGATGGTCAAGGGCATCCACAAATCAATATCTGAGTCCGAATTTCAAAGCAGATTTGAATCTGAATACCCAACACTTGGAAAAGTGCAGGTTACACAGAAAATACATCGGTTGACGAAAGAACCATTGGATATGTGCATCGTAGCCTTCAAAAATGGAGCCGATGTCAATGATATTCATAACATTAAATCTCTTCAAGGGGTAAAAATCTCTATAGAAAGCATTAGGGCATCCAAATTTGTTGTTCAATGCAAAAAATGTCAAGGATTTGGACATACTCAAAACTACTGTAGACTCGAGGTAAAATGTGTAAAATGCAGTAAAAAACACAAGACAGAAGACTGCAATAAACCTAAAGATGTGCATCCTCGATGTGCAACTCAGATGAGCACCCAGCCAGTTATAGAGGGTGTCCAGTAGCAAAACAAGCACAAAAGGTACACTATAAAAGAACTCACCCAGATACATTAGATAAAAAACAGAAATTTACACCTAAGACCCCCTCATTAGTCCTTAATCAAAAAAATCAGAGATCTTGGGTACCAGGCGCAGGCCAAGAAAATCTTCGTTCATATGCTCAAGTGTTGCAAGGCGCTCAAGTGGCTCAGCAGTATCCACCTTCGGAAAAATGCCAGGCTGATCCACTGAGCATTATTCTTGACCGGCTAAACCGAATTGACCAGAGATTTGAAGAAATTAACAGAAGACTTGGAGTCCTTGAAAGCAAGAATCCCCAAGGTCAGTCCAAAAGAAAATCATGAAATTCCTGAACATTATGACCTGGAATGCCAATGGGCTTATGCTCAGGAAAAATGAGCTCATGGTCGTCTTGGAAATTAACAACATAGACATCTGTCTAGTGTCGGAAACGCACTTCACCAAAGAATCCTATTGCAAATTAAGAGGATACAAATGCTACCATGCTCCAAGCATCCAAGTAATTGTGCTCGGGGGGGAAGTGCAGTACTAATAAAAGAAACGCTCTGTCATTACGAATATGCCAAAGTGGAAACAGAAACGTTCCAGATATGTGCTATCGAGGTGAAAATGACCTCCTACTCAACTACAGTGGCAAGCATCTACATACCACCTAGACACATCATAAAAACTCTGCAAATTCTTGACACAACGGTTCATTATCTTCTTTGTACAGATCACCCTTCTGTCTAGATCACTAGGTCTAAATGTCTAGATCCTAAATGTTAGATTAATTATTATTATCAATTATCACTAATTATTAACAATTTTATCAAGTACCTACCTAGTGAAAATTATTATAATTTATTGTTAGGTATTAATAATTCGTATTTATTATTAATAATAATTATTATTAATTATGATTAATTAATACGATATAATTCTGGGGTTTTTAATACTACGTCGGTAATAATTTTCTATAAAAGAAGTACCTTCCAACGAACATTCGAAATTACCTTCATTTCCGTAGCACGAAACGCACCTCAGAACAACAAACTCGACATCACTTAAGCCATATGATGTTCCAAAGAGCTTGTTAGTATGAAAATGGACCTGTATTTCAACAGTTTGATACACGATCGTGTTGTGAGGCACAATCTTTGAGCCGCCATTGTGAACGAACGGCTGGTCGTACAAAGCTGCGGATGGTCTCAAAAAATTCTACGGAACAAACTCTATCTAAATATGAAATAAAAAACATACCGTTCTATATGAATTTTTCGAGATATGAGATTTTCAAATTTTCAAAATTCGTTTTGAACCCCTTCCCCTTGACCTAGGGTTATGAAAAGTTTCGAGGATCATTGTGGGGCTGGTCCAAACCCAGAAACCAAATTTCGTAATTTTAGCTCAACGTTAACTGGGCAAAGTGGCGCGGACGGCGGACGGCGGACGGCGTACGGCGTACGGCGGACGGCGTACGGCGGACGGACGGATTTTTTTTTATTCGATTTTCTGAATCTACGTATCTTGAAACGTAAACCAACAAATTTTGAGGGGGGGTTAAAATTTTTTTTTCTTTGGGCGATTCCAATGGTTCATTATCGAAGATAATAAACCAAAAAGGAAGCCTTTGCAGAGGTCTTTGGACAGCTGGGTAACCGGTTTATCATTGGAGGTGACTTCAATGCCAAGAATACGCATTGGGGTTCTCGCATCACCACTGAACGAGGCCGAGAACTTTACCAATACATATTGAATCATAACTGCGAGTCACACTCAGCCGGCAAGCCAACTTACTGGCCAACAGACACCATGAACATACCCGACCTCATCGATTTCTTTATTACCAAAAATATATCAGCAAATTATCTGGTAGTTAAGGATTGCCATGATTTAAGCTCTGACCATTCGCCAATCATCCTCTCCTTGAGCGACCTGGTCATCAAAAAACCACACAACCTTGTCTTAACCAATAAAAAAACTGATTGGGACAAATTTAAAACAGAATTAAATCAGAAGGTGGACCTCAATGATGTATTTGACACTCAGGAGGATATAAACAACGAGCTAACAAAACTCGTCTGTAACATTCAAACCATAGCCAGCCAAAATACGCCAATCATCAATAGACAGCTCAAGGGTATTAATTATCCACAAGAAATAATTGCCGCTATTAAGAAGAAACGCAAAGCTAGACGAAAATGGCAGATAACAAGAGAACCAGCTCATAGAACGGCGTGGTACAAAACTGCCAATGAACTCCGATGGATGATACGAGAAATGAATGACACTACCAACGAGGAATTCATTAGGTCACTAACAAGCCATAGGGACACGGATTACTCACTTTGGAAAGCAACGAAACACCTGAAAAGGCCAGTGGTTCAAGCTCCCCCAATTAAGAACGAGATAACTGGTTTATGGGTAAAAAGCAACCAGGAATAAGCTGATGTGTTCGCTGAATACCTAGCAAGCATCCTTTGATCATCCTTTGAGCATCCTTTGAGCATCCTTTGAGCATCATTGAGCATCCTTTGAGCATCCTTTGATCATCCTTTGAGCATCCTTTGAGCATCCTTTGAGCATCCTTTGAGCATCACTGAGCATCATTGAGCATCATTGAGCATCCTTTGAGCATCCTTTGAGCATCCTTAGAGCATCATTGAGCATCCTTTGAGCATCCTTTGATCATCCTTTGATCATCCTTTGAGCATCCTTTGAGCATCATTGAGCATCATTGAGCATCCTTTGAGCATCATTGAGCATCATTGAGCATCCTTTGAGCATCCTTTGAGCATCCTTTGAGCATCCTTTGAGCATCCTTTGAGCATCCTTTGAGCATCCTTTGAGCATCCTTTGAGCATCCTTTGAGCATCCTTTGAGCATCATTGAGCATCACTGAGCATCATTGAGCATCCTTTGAGCATCCTTTGAGCATCCTTCGAGCATCCTTTGAGCATCCTTTGAGCATCCTTTGAGCATCCTTCGAGCATCCTTTGAGCATCCTTTGAGCATCCTTTGAGCATCCTTTGAGCATCCTTTGAGCATCATTGAGCATAATTGAGCAGCATTGAGCATTGAAATCAACATTGAGCATCATTGAGCATCATTGAGCATCATTGAGCATCATTGAGCAGCATTAAGCAGCATTGAGCAGCATTTAGCATCATTAAGCAGCATTGAGCATCATTGAGCAGCATTGAGCAGCATTGAGCATCATTGAGCAGCATTGATCATCATTGAGCAGCATTGAGCAGCATTGAGCATTGAAATCAACCTTGAGCAGCATTGAGCATCCTTTGAGCATCATTGAGCATAATTGAGCAGCATTGAGCATTGAAATCAACATTGAGCATCATTGAACATCATTGAGCATCATTGAGCAGCATTAAGCAGCATTGAGCAGCATTTAGCATCATTAAGCAGCATTGAGCATCATTGAGTAGCATTGAGCAGCATTGAGCAGCATTGAGCATCATTGAGCAGCATTGAGCAGCATTGAGCAGCAATTGTCACAGCAGGTGTCCAATTTTGCCTTTCACCTGTATGTCACAGCCTATGACGCACGAGCGTATGACGTCAGAAGGCTGGCTGAAGGCCAACTAGTACGTCAGAGCCTATGACGCACGAGCGTATGACGTCAGACGGCTGGCTGAAGGCCAACTATTACGTCAGAGCCTATGACGCACGATCTCTACACTTTCATTTCTGCCCAATATTTCGCCCTTGTTATATCCATCAATCCCTATCCTCTCAATATTCATTGGGTTTAGGTTGAATTACGTTTCCCATTCACAAGCAAGTGCGGGTAAACGGCGGGAGTAACTATGAAACTCTTAAGGAGGTGTCCAAGTTTGCCGTTCACCTGTATGACGAATGAATTCAATTAAACCTTTGCCGTTCACCTGTATGGAAAGTATATAGGAATAATTCCTAAATTTGGTGATAAGATTAAGGTGGGTAACAAAGAATAGAAAATTAACACAAGTCCACGTTTTGTCGTTGAAAATAGTGTGTACGATCTCTACACTTTCATTTCTGCGCAATATTTCGCCCTTGTTATATCCATCAATCCCTATCCTCATAATATTCATTGGGTTTAGGTGGAATTACGTTTCCCATTCACGTTTGCCGTTCACCTGTATGACGAATTAATACAATTTCACCTTTGCCGTTCACCTGTATGGAAAGTATATAAGAATAATTCCTAAATTCGGTGGTAAGATTAAGGTGGGTAACAAAGAATAGAAAATTAACACAAGTCCACGTTTTGACGTTGAAAATAGTGTGTACGATCTCTACACTTTCATTTCTGCGCAATATTTCGCCCTTGTTATATCCATCAATCCCTATCCTCTGAATATTCATTGGGTTTAGGCTGAATTACGTTCCCCATTCACAAGGTAAATTAGGTAATCACATTAGGTAAATGCCAAAAATTCATTATATTCTTCAATGGTGAACTATTCATTCTTGGTTCGGGCAAACTACATGGGAAACAGAATATAATGACTATGATTCACACTTCTTCATCTGGGTTCACACTCCTTCACCTATGTTCATTTTTGGGTTAGGTGAAGGAGTGTGAGGTGAAGGAGTGTGGTTTTCTTAGTAAACAGGTACTCAATTCATCATGTGATTGAGATAAAAACGCCAAAAGAAAACATCCATGACAGCTTCTTCACTAGAGGAATAATTTCAAGGAAATTAGAAAAAAATAATTACCTGGTAGCCAGGACAGATAGGTGAAGGAGAGTGAAGAATAAAACCACCTCCGCTTGACACTGACTTCAAACTGACTGAGGAGCTACCCCACGTGGATTGCATCAAAACAGAGGTTAAGGTATTTAGGCGGGAATGCCACAGTGTTGCCACTTCAGCTGATTTCACTCTAAAAGGCTAATTCAGGACAATGGCGCTCAGTTTCAAAATAGGTGAAGGAGTGTGAACCAACCTATGGGACATAGCCATAAGTCTAAATATTTCTTCAGATATTACTGATTTTCGAGGTTTGACTATTTGAACTCAAATTCGATTATTATAAACATAGAATACCAGGCTCTGGAGGAAATTATCTCATTATTCGAATACATTACAATTTTCTAAAGTTGGCAACCTCAGTTGTGGGACAAGGTGAAGGAGTGTGAAATGGGGGCTTTGAGTAATATTTTAAAATTAATAATGATGATGGAAGGGCGTTTGCCACACCGTGTAGCTGGGGCTTTAGCTCGAGTCACTCGTCGAGTCGTCACTCGTCGAGTACGGTCAAACGTTTGGCCCAACATTCGACGCGTCGTGTAGCGACGGCATAAGGTGGGTAACAAAGAATAGAAAATTAACACAAGTCCACGTTTTGACCTTGAAAATAGTGTGTACGAAAATAGTGTGTACTGAATATTCATTGGGTTTAGGTGGAATTACGTTTCCCATTCACAAGCAAGTGCGGGTAAACGGCGGGAGGTGTCCAATTTTGCCTTTCACCTGTATGTCACAGCCTATGACGCACGAGCGTATGACGTCAGACGGCTGGCTGAAGGCCAACTAGTACGTCAGAGCCTATGACGCACGAGCGTATGACGTCAGACGGCTGGCTGAAGGCCAACTATTACGTCAGAGCCTATGACGCACGATCTCTACACTTTCATTTCTGCGCAATATTTCGCCCTTGTTATATCCATCAATCCCTATCCTCTGAATATTCATTGGGTTTAGGTTGAATTACGTTTCCCATTCACAAGCAAGTGCGGGTAAACGGCGGGAGTAACTATGAAACTCTTAAGGAGGTGTCCAAGTTTGCCGTTCTCCTGTATGACGAATGAATACAATTAAACCTTTGCCGTTCACCTGTATGGAAAGTATATAGGAATAATTCCTAAATTCGGTGATAAGATTAAGGTGGGTAACAAAGAATAGAAAATTAACACAAGTCCACGTTTTGACGTTGAAAATAGTGTGTACGATCTCTACACTTTCATTTCTGCGCAATATTTCGCCCTTGTTATATCCATCAATCCCTATCCTCATAATATTCATTGGGTTTAGGTGGAATTACGTTTCCCATTCACGTTTGCTGTTCACCTGTATGACTTTTCATAACCCTAGGTGAAGGGGGAGGGGTTCAAAACGAATTTTGAAATTTTGAAAATTCCAAAACTCGAAAAATTCATATAGAACGGTATGTTTTTTATTACATAGTGTAAGGAAGTTACAGGCCAGGTGACCTGGACCTAAGAAACAGGTTGTTGTTGTGTAAACAGTCAGTCCGAAAAGTTGGTTGTCGTGAAAAAGGTTTCCTAAAAAAAAGTGCTTTTGTGTTAGAGTTTGTGTTAAATAAATTAGATCAATTTATTATCCTGCTTTGGTCATTTTAACAATTGGTGTCAGAAGTGGGATCGCTAGGCCACAAACAATTTCCACAGTTAACCCAGAAATCTCAGACACTTGGAAAAGTGCAGGTTACACAGAAACTACATCGGTTGACGAAAGAACCATTGGATATGTGCATCGTAGCCTTCAAAAATGGAGCCGATGTCAATGATATTCATAACATTAAATCTCTTCAAGGGGTAAAAATCTCTATAGAAAGCATTAGGGCATCCAAATTTGTTGTTCAATGCAAAAAATGTCAAGGATTTGGACATACTCAAAACTACTTTAGACTCGAGGTAAAATGTGTAAAATGCAGTAAAAAACACAAGACAGAAGACTGCAATAAACCTAAAGATGTGCATCCTCGATGTGCAACTCAGATGAGCACCCAGCCAGTTATAGAGGGTGTCCAGTAGCAAAACAAGCACAAAAGGTACACTATAAAAGAACTCACCCAGATACATTAGATAAAAAACAGAAATTTACACCTAAGACCCCCTCATTAGTCCTTAATCAAAAAAATCAGAGATCTTGGGTACCAGGCGCAGGCCAAGAAAATCTTCGTTCATATGCTCAAGTGTTGCAAGGCGCTCAAGTGGCTCAGCAGTATCCACCTTCGGAAAAATGCCAGGCTGATCCACTGAGCATTATTCTTGACCGGCTAAACCGAATTGACCAGAGATTTGAAGAAATTAACAGAAGACTTGGAGTCCTTGAAAGCAAGAATCCCCAAGGTCAATCCAAAAGAAAATCATGAAATTCCTGAACATTATGACCTGGAATGCCAATGGGCTTATGCTCAGGAAAAATGAGCTCATGGTCGTCTTGGAAATTAACAACATAGACATCTGTCTAGTGTCGGAAACGCACTTCACCAAAGAATCCTATTGCAAATTAAGAGGATACAAATGCTACCATGCTCCAAGCATCCAAGTAATTGTGCTCGGGGGGGAAGTGCAGTACTAATAAAAGAAACGCTCTGTCATTACGAATATGCCAAAGTGGAAACAGAAACGTTCCAGATATGTGCTATCGAGGTGAAAATGACCTCCTACTCAACTACAGTGGCAAGCATCTACATACCACCTAGACACATCATAAAAACTCTGCAAATTCTTGACACAACGGTTCATTATCTTCTTTGTACAGATCACCCTTCTGTCTAGATCACTAGGTCTAAATGTCTAGATCCTAAATGTTAGATTAATTATTATTATCAATTATCACTAATTATTAACAATTTTATCAAGTACCTACCTAGTGAAAATTATTATAATTTATTGTTAGGTATTAATAATTCGTATTTATTATTAATAATAATTATTATTAATTATGATTAATTAATACGATATAATTCTGGGGTTTTTAATACTACGTCGGTAATAATTTTCTATAAAAGAAGTACCTTCCAACGAACATTCGAAATTACCTTCATTTCCGTAGCACGAAACGCACCTCAGAACAACAAACTCGACATCACTTAAGCCATATGATGTTCCAAAGAGCTTGTTAGTATGAAAATGGACCTGTATTTCAACAGTTTGATACACGATCGTGTTGTGAGGCACAATCTTTGAGCCGCCATTGTGAACGAACGGCTGGTCGTACAAAGCTGCGGATGGTCTCAAAAAATTCTACGGAACAAACTCTATCTAAATATGAAATAAAAAACATACCGTTCTATATGAATTTTTCGAGATATGAGATTTTCAAATTTTCAAAATTCGTTTTGAACCCCTTCCCCTTGACCTAGGGTTATGAAAAGTTTCGAGGATCATTGTGGGGCTGGTCCAAACCCAGAAACCAAATTTCGTAATTTTAGCTCAACGTTAACTGGGCAAAGTGGCGCGGACGGCGGACGGCGGACGGCGTACGGCGTACGGCGGACGGCGTACGGCGGACGGACGGATTTTTTTTTATTCGATTTTCTGAATCTACGTATCTTGAAACGTAAACCAACAAATTTTGAGGGGGGGTTAAAATTTTTTTTTCTTTGGGCGATTCCAATGGTTCATTATCGAAGATAATAAACCAAAAAGGAAGCCTTTGCAGAGGTCTTTGGACAGCTGGGTAACCGGTTTATCATTGGAGGTGACTTCAATGCCAAGAATACGCATTGGGGTTCTCGCATCACCACTGAACGAGGCCGAGAACTTTACCAATACATATTGAATCATAACTGCGAGTCACACTCAGCCGGCAAGCCAACTTACTGGCCAACAGACACCATGAACATACCCGACCTCATCGATTTCTTTATTACCAAAAATATATCAGCAAATTATCTGGTAGTTAAGGATTGCCATGATTTAAGCTCTGACCATTCGCCAATCATCCTCTCCTTGAGCGACCTGGTCATCAAAAAACCACACAACCTTGTCTTAACCAATAAAAAAACTGATTGGGACAAATTTAAAACAGAATTAAATCAGAAGGTGGACCTCAATGATGTATTTGACACTCAGGAGGATATAAACAACGAGCTAACAAAACTCGTCTGTAACATTCAAACCATAGCCAGCCAAAATACGCCAATCATCAATAGACAGCTCAAGGGTATTAATTATCCACAAGAAATAATTGCCGCTATTAAGAAGAAACGCAAAGCTAGACGAAAATGGCAGATAACAAGAGAACCAGCTCATAGAACGGCGTGGTACAAAACTGCCAATGAACTCCGATGGATGATACGAGAAATGAATGACACTACCAACGAGGAATTCATTAGGTCACTAACAAGCCATAGGGACACGGATTACTCACTTTGGAAAGCAACGAAACACCTGAAAAGGCCAGTGGTTCAAGCTCCCCCAATTAAGAACGAGATAACTGGTTTATGGGTAAAAAGCAACCAGGAATAAGCTGATGTGTTCGCTGAATACCTAGCAAGCATCCTTTGATCATCCTTTGAGCATCCTTTGAGCATCCTTTGAGCATCATTGAGCATCCTTTGAGCATCCTTTGATCATCCTTTGAGCATCCTTTGAGCATCCTTTGAGCATCACTGAGCATCATTGAGCATCCTTTGAGCATCCTTTGAGCATCCTTAGAGCATCATTGAGCATCCTTTGAGCATCCTTTGATCATCCTTTGATCATCCTTTGATCATCCTTTGAGCATCCTTTGAGCATCATTGAGCATCCTTTGAGCATCATTGAGCATCCTTTGAGCATCCTTTGAGCATCCTTTGAGCATCCTTTGAGCATCCTTTGAGCATCCTTTGAGCATCCTTTGAGCATCCTTTGAGCATCCTTTGAGCATCCTTTGAGCATCCTTTGAGCATCCTTTGAGCATCACTGAGCATCATTGAGCATCCTTTGAGCATCCTTTGAGCATCCTTTGAGCATCCTTTGAGCATCCTTTGAGCATCCTTTGAGCATCCTTTGAGCATCCTTTGAGCATCATTGAGCATAATTGAGCAGCATTGAGCATTGAAATCAACATTGAGCATCATTGAGCATCATTGAGCATCATTGAGCAGCATTAAGCAGCATTGAGCAGCATTTAGCATCATTAAGCAGCATTGAGCATCATTGAGCAGCATTGAGCAGCATTGAGCATCACTGAGCAGCATTGATCATCATTGAGCAGCATTGAGCAGCATTGAGCATTGAAATCAACCTTGAGCAGCATTGAGCATCATTGATCATCATTGAGCAGCATTGAGCAGCATTGAGCAGCATTGAGCAGCATTGAGCAGCATTGAGCATCATTGAGCAGCATTGAGCAGCATTGAGCATCATTGAGCATCATAGCAGCATTGAGCAGCATTGAGCAGCAATTGTCACAGCAGGTGTCCAAATTTGCCTTTCACCTGTATGTCACAGCCTATGACGCACGAGCGTATGACGTCAGACGGCTGGCTGAAGGCCAACTAATACGTCAGAGCCTATGACGCACGAGCGTATGACGTCAGACGGCTGGCTGAAGGCCAACTATTACGTCAGAGCCTATGACGCACGATCTCTACACTTTCATTTCTGCGCAATATTTCGCCCTTGTTATATCCATCAATCCCTATCCTCTGAATATTCATTGGGTTTAGGTTGAATTACGTTTCCCATTCACAAGCAAGTGCGGGTAAACGGCGGGAGTAACTATGAAACTCTTAAGGAGGTGTCCAAGTTTGCCGTTCACCTGTATGACGAATGAATTCAATTAAACCTTTGCCGTTCACCTGTATGGAAAGTATATAGGAATAATTCCTAAATTTGGTGATAAGATTAAGGTGGGTAACAAAGAATAGAAAATTAACACAAGTCCACGTTTTGACGTTGAAAATAGTGTGTACGATCTCTACACTTTCATTTCTGCGCAATATTTCGCCCTTGTTATATCCATCAATCCCTATCCTCATAATATTCATTGGGTTTAGGTGGAATTACGTTTCCCATTCACGTTTGCCGTTCACCTGTATGACGAATTAATACAATTTCACCTTTGCCGTTCACCTGTATGGAAAGTATATAAGAATAATTCCTAAATTCGGTGGTAAGATTAAGGTGGGTAACAAAGAATAGAAAATTAACACAAGTCCATGTTTTGACGTTGAAAATAGTGTGTACGATCTCTACACTTTCATTTCTGCGCAATATTTCGCCCTTGTTATATCCATCAATCCCTATCCTCTGAATATTCATTGGGTTTAGGTGGAATTACGTTCCCCATTCACAAGGTAAATTAGGTAATCACATTAGGTAAATGCCAAAAATTCATTATATTCTTCAATGGTGAACTATTCATTCTTGGTTCGGGCAAACTACATGGGAAACAGAATATAATGACTATGATTCACACTTCTTCATCTGGGTTCACACTCCTTCACCTATGTTCATTTTTGGGTTAGGTGAAGGAGTGTGAGGTGAAGGAGTGTGGTTTTCTTAGTAAACAGGTACTCAATTCATCATGTGATTGAGATAAAAACGCCAAAAGAAAACATCCATGACAGCTTCTTCACTAGAGGAATAATTTCAAGGAAATTAGAAAAAAATAATTACCTGGTAGCCAGGACAGATAGGTGAAGGAGAGTGAAGAATAAAACCACCTCCGCTTGACACTGACTTCAAACTGACTGAGGAGCTACCCCACGTGGATTGCATCAAAACAGAGGTTAAGGTATTTAGGCGGGAATGCCACAGTGTTGCCACTTCAGCTGATTTCACTCTAAAAGGCTAATTCAGGACAATGGCGCTCAGTTTCAAAATAGGTGAAGGAGTGTGAACCAACCTATGGGACATAGCCATAAGTCTACATATTTTTTCAGATATTACTGATTTTCGAGGTTTGACTATTTGAACTCAAATTCGATTATTATAAACATAGAATACCAGGCTCTGGAGGAAATTATCTCATTATTCGAATACATTACAATTTTCTAAAGTTGGCAACCTCAGTTGTGGGACAAGGGGAAGGAGTGTGAAATGGGGGCTTTGAGTAATATTTTAAAATTAATAATGATGATGGAAGGGCGTTTGCCACACCGTGTAGCTGGGGCTTTAGCTCGAGTCACTCGTCGAGTCGTCACTCGTCGAGTACGGTCAAACGTTTGGCCCAACATTCGACGCGTCGTGTAGCGACGGCATAAGGTGGGTAACAAAGAATAGAAAATTAACACAAGTCCACGTTTTGACCTTGAAAATAGTGTGTACGAAAATAGTGTGTACTGAATATTCATTGGGTTTAGGTGGAATTACGTTTCCCATTCACAAGCAAGTGCGGGTAAACGGCGGGAGTAACTATGAAACTCTTAAGGAGGTGTCCAAGTTTGCCGTTCACCTGTATGACGTATTAATACAATTTCACCTTTGCCGTTCACCTGTATGGAAAGTATATAAGAATAATTCCTAAAGTCGGTGATAAGATTAAGGTGGGTAACAAAGAATAGAAAATTAACACAAGTCCACGTTTTGACCTTGAAAATAGTGTGTACGAAAATAGTGTGTACTGAATATTCATTGGGTTTAGGTGGAATTACGTTTCCCATTCACAAGCAAGTGCGGGTAAACGGCGGGAGGTGTCCAATTTTGCCTTTCACCTGTATGTCACAGCCTATGACGCACGAGCGTATGACGTCAGACGGCTGGCTAACAAAGAATAGAAAATTAACACAAGTCCACGTTTTGACGTTGAAAATAGTGTGTACGATCTCTACACTTCCTTTGAGCATCCTTTGAGCATCATTGAGCATCATTGAGCATCCTTTGAGCATCATTGAGCATCCTTTGAGCATCCTTTGAGCATCCTTTGAGCATCCTTTGAGCATCCTTTGAGCATCCTTTGAGCATCCTTTGAGCATCCTTTGAGCATCCTTTGAGCATCCTTTGAGCATCCTTTGAGCATCATTGAGCATCATTGAGCATCATAGCAGCATTGAGCAGCAATTGTCACAGCAGGTGTCCAATTTTGCCTTTCACCTGTATGTCACAGCCTATGACGCACGAGCGTATGACGTCAGACGGCTGGCTGAAGGCCAACTAGTACGTCAGAGCCTATGACGCACGAGCGTATGACGTCAGACGGCTGGCTGAAGGCCAACTATTACGTCAGAGCCTATGACGCACGATCTCTACACTTTCATTTCTGCGCAATATTTCGCCCTTGTTATATCCATCAATCCCTATCCTCTGAATATTCATTGGGTTTAGGTTGAATTACGTTTCCCATTCACAAGCAAGTGCGGGTAAACGGCGGGAGTAACTATGAAACTCTTAAGGAGGTGTCCAAGTTTGCCGTTCTCCTGTATGACGAATGAATACAATTAAACCTTTGCCGTTCACCTGTATGGAAAGTATATAGGAATAATTCCTAAATTCGGTGATAAGATTAAGGTGGGTAACAAAGAATAGAAAATTAACACAAGTCCACGTTTTGACGTTGAAAATAGTGTGTACGATCTCTACACTTTCATTTCTGCGCAATATTTCGCCCTTGTTATATCCATCAATCCCTATCCTCATAATATTCATTGGGTTTAGGTGGAATTACGTTTCCCATTCACGTTTGCTGTTCACCTGTATGACTTTTCATAACCCTAGGTGAAGGGGGAGGGGTTCAAAACGAATTTTGAAATTTTGAAAATTCCAAAACTCGAAAAATTCATATAGAACGGTATGTTTTTTATTACATAGTGTAAGGAAGTTACAGGCCAGGTGACCTGGACCTAAGAAACAGGTTGTTGTTGTGTAAACAGTCAGTCCGAAAAGTTGGTTGTCGTGAAAAAGGTTTCCTAAAAAAAAGTGCTTTTGTGTTAGAGTTTGTGTTAAATAAATTAGATCAATTTATTATCCTGCTTTGGTCATTTTAACAATTGGTGTCAGAAGTGGGATCGCTAGGCCACAAACAATTTCCACAGTTAACCCTGAAATCTCAGACACTATTCCTCCAAGAACGATGGAAACCAGGAAGCTCAAAACAAAGCCGTTTGACGGCAATTCGGATTGGGAGGCATACCATCGACAGTTTGAATTAGTAGCTGAGAACAACGGATGGAGCGAAACAACAAAAGCAATGGAGCTAGGCGCCGCTCTAGTAGGCCCAGCTCTAGCTATGATTACAGAGGTACCTTTGCCTATAACTTACCAGAATCTTGTCGCTGTTTTGAGTACCAACTATGGCAGTAAGAATAAGAAGGAGCTGTACGTGGCCTTACTGCAGGGACGTAGGCAGCAGCTAGGTGAGACGGTTATGGAATATCATCGCCAGGTGCAGGAGTTAGCGCGGAAGGCATGGCCAGGTGCAACACGTGGGGGGGAGGCCGAGGAACTCCTTACCATCCGTTTTATCGACGGGCTGCGGGATACAACTTTAAAAGAAAAGGTCCTCACCACTTGGCCAAAGACTCTACAAGATGCGTTGACCATTGCTCTACGTCTAGAGGCTGTTGCGACGTTGGTACGCCCAAATAGCACCTGCACTCCTATGCCCCGACTGCATGCGGTGCAGGCGAGTAATCAAGGACGGAGGCGGGTAGTGTGTTGGCGCTGTGACAAACCCGGGCACTTTCTCCGGGAGAGTCCAACTTGGGGATCAAGGCTGAGGTTTCAGGCAATGGGAGAGGAGGTCAACAACCCCAGGCAGCCTTTGGGAAACGAGGAAGGGCCAAACTGAGAGGGAGCAGTAGTTTGAAGCCCACAGTTCCCCATGCTCCCAGACATAAAGAGCTATATCAAGTTGGTGGTGGAGCAGCGCTCACATTCATAGGACATATAGGTTCAGCAGCTTGCACCTGCATCATTGACACAGGTGCATCTGATACCTTCATCAACCCACAGGTTTTAGCAAGGGCAGGGCTGACAATGAGGAAAGCAGGACCGCAAGCACTGTTACGGACAGCCACAGGGGCCACAGCCCCAATATTGGGGAAGGTTAGGGCCCATTTGAAGTTAGGAGAAGGAGTCAAGGTCCCAGTTGATGCAGTAGTGGCCCACATTGATGGAGAATGCATTATTGGAATGGATGTCCTGCAAGGGGAGCAGTGTGTCATAGATGTGGGCAGTGGGACCTTGGGGATTAAGGGGACACAACTACAAGTAAGGGGCCCAGGCAACGTTTCCCCTGTGGAGGTTCGGTGCACAAACAAAGCTCTATTCCCATCTCACTTGGCTCCCCTCCTGGAAAAGACAGCAGAAAGGGTGAATGCAACACAGCTGGGTGAGTTCCGGGACTTGTTGCTCCGCTATGCAGATGTGTTGGCAGCCAATAACCAGGAGTTGGGATGCTGCACCCTTGGAGAACACACCATTGATGTTGCAGGGCATCGCCCAATCAAGCAGCCACCAAGACGCACCTGCCCAGCCAAAGATAAAATCATTAGGGAAGAGATGGAAAAGATGAAGACACAGGGGGTGATCCGGGAGTCCAAAAGTCCTTGGGCAAGCCCAGTAGTGATGATCCCAAAGAAGACGGGAGGCTGGAGGTTCTGCATCGACTACCGGAGGGTTAACGAAGTAACAGTAAAGGACGCACATCCCTTACCTCACATAGGGGACACCCTGCACACGTTAGAAGGCAGTCGGTGGTTCAGCACGCTGGACCTCCAAGCAGGATATTGGCAAATACCCCTAGCCAAAGAGGCACAAGAGATTTCGGCATTTTGTACCCGGGATGGGCTGTGGGAGTTCACAGTGATGCCCTTTGGCCTAACAAACGCCCCCGCCACCTTCCAACGTGTCATGCGCCAATTGTTACAAGACCTCATTGCCAAGAATGTGGTGCAGGTGTACTTAGATGATGTACTAGTGCACACAAGTACTTTTAATGAACAGCTCAAAGTCCTAGAGGCTGTCTTCAAGAAACTAAGAGAGGCTAACCTCAAGTTGAACGTCAAAAAGTGTGAGTTCTTCCGGGAGACAGTCACTTACCTAGGACATCTGGTCACTCCAGAAGGGATACGCACAGACCCAAAGAAAGTGGAGGCAGTGGTCAAGTGGCCAGTTCCCCAGACAACAACGGAGTTGCGTTCGTTTGTGGGGCTCTGCTCCTATTACCGACAGTTTGTGCCCCACTTGGCAGAGTTGGCAAAACCACTGTATCAGGCAGAGAACCTTCCCAAGTTTGAGTGGACCCCCAAGTGCCAAAACGCTTTTGACCAGCTCAAGGTTTGTCTCCAGGAGGCACCTGTATTGGGCCACGTTAGGTCTGGAGTACCATTTATTCTAGACACTGATGCTAGTGATGTTTCAATTGGGGCGGTTCTATCCCAGATTCAAGAAGGAAAGGAAACAGCATTGGCCTACTTCAGTAAATGCCTCTCTCGTCCCCAACGCAACTACTGTGTTACTCGGAAGGAGCTCTTAGCTGTTGTGGAGGCATTAAAGTTCTTTGACTCATATGGGCTAGACAGGGGTTGCCTCACAGTAAGAACGGACCATGCTTCCCTCACGTGGCTGCTCAAGTTCAAGAATCAGGATGGACAAATGGCACGCTGGCTTGATCGGCTGAGCGCCTATAATCTGGACATCAGGTATAGACCAGGAGCACAGCATGGAAACGCAGATGCCCTGTCTCGCAGGCCATGTGCTAGCTCTGGCTGCACCTATTGTGCTCGGCGTGAAGAAAGGGAGATGGGACAAGGGAAACAAGGAGGTCGGGAGACCACTGCAGTTCGCTTGGCAGCTCTAGAGGAAAAGGAGGTAGAAGTAGAGGGCAGCTGGAAAAGTCAACAAGAAGTAGATCCGCAGCTGGCCCAAGTGTTGAAGTGGGTTCAGGAAGGCAAACGACCTGAATGGGAACAAGTAGCAGGGCAAAGCACTGAGATAAAAGCTCTATGGGCAATGTTTGACTCGCTACAGGTGAAAGGAGGCATTCTTCATCGGAATTGGGAAGATGTAGCAGGACGAGAATGCAGAGAGCAGGTGATAGTTCCCTCCCATCTCCGAGAGCAACTCATGAGGCAAGCCCATGGGGCTGCACATGTGGGGGACAGGCGGATGGTGGCACAATTGAGGCGAATGGCTTACTGGGTGGGACTACATCAGGACGTGAAAGAGTGGTGTAACAGTTGCCAGGACAACGTCAAAACGTGGACTTGTGTTAATTTTCTATTCTTTGTTACCCACCTTAATCTTATCACCGACTTTAGGAATTATTCTTATATACTTTCCATACAGGTGAACGGCAAAGGTGAAATTGTATTAATACGTCATACAGGTGAACGGCAAACTTGGACACCTCCTTAAGAGTTTCATACTCCTTACTTGCTTGTGAATGGGGAACGTAATTCCATCTAAACCCAATGAATATTGATGGATATAACAAGGGCGAAATATTGGGCAGAAATGAAAGTGTAGAGATCGTACACACTATTTTCAACGTCAAAACGTGGACTTGTGTTAATTTTCTATTCTTTGTTACCCACCTTAATCTTATCACCGACTTTAGGAATTATTCTTATATACTTTCCATACAGGTGAACGGCAAAGGTGAAATTGTATTAATACGTCATACAGGTGAACGGCAAACTTGGACACCTCCTTAAGAGTTTCATAGTTACTCCCGCCGTTTACCCGCACTTGCTTGTGAATGGGGAACGTAATTCCATCTAAACCCAATGAATATTGAGAGGATAGGGATTGATGGATATAACAAGGGCGAAATATTGGGCAGAAATGAAAGTGTAGAGGATCGTACACACTATTTTCAACGTCAAAACGTGGACTTGTGTTAATTTTCTATTCTTTGTTACCCACCTTAATCTTATCACCGACTTTAGGAATTATTCTTATATACTTTCCATACAGGTGAACGGCAAAGGTGAAATTGTATTAATACGTCATACAGGTGAACGGCAAACTTGGACACCTCCTTAAGAGTTTCATACTCCTTACTTGCTTGTGAATGGGGAACGTAATTCCATCTAAACCCAATGAATATTGAGAGGATAGGGATTGATGGATATAACAAGGGCGAAATATTGGGCAGAAATGAAAGTGTAGAGATCGTACACACTATTTTCAACGTCAAAACGTGGACTTGTGTTAATTTTCTATTCTTTGTTACCCACCTTAATCTTATCACCGACTTTAGGAATTATTCTTATATACTTTCCATACAGGTGAACGGCAAAGGTGAAATTGTATTAATACGTCATACAGGTGAACGGCAAACTTGGACACCTCCTTAAGAGTTTCATAGTTACTCCCGCCGTTTACCCGCACTTGCTTGTGAATGGGAAACTCGAGGTGTTTATTTGAGTTCGAATGGACCTTCAAGAAGAACGAAAAAAAGTTGACTTCATATGAGGAGCTTACTTTCAAAAGGGCTTATATCCACTTCGAACTTTTTTTGGGAAAACGAAAAAAACAATTTATGATATGATGCAAGATTGCAAAGGTTCTCACGTTTCCATTATAGTTTCTACATAGCAGTGTAAAGAACACCATATATTTTCAATTATCTACTTTACATATTGAAGGTGATACCGCCATTTTTAATTTGGATATAAGCCCATTTGATGAAAAACCGTGGATATGAGCCATTTTGAAAAAAAAATGGGACTCTTGAATAAAAACATCACATTTCCATCCCTTGTTATTTAATATAAAATTGAAAGATAAAAATAATATTCTCAAGAAACTTTTTTCAGAAAACCGTACAATACATAATTTGAAAAAAAAAAAACTGAAAATTAAACATGCAGTTCGCCGCAGTCAACATCAAGGCAGTCACAACGTTGTTCATCTTCTGTGTCTTCATTTCCCTCAGGATCTCCGCTTTTCCTCTTTTGACGATGGAGTTATACACTTCTGTGGCAGAGTCAAACCTGTAGTGGAGTTGGCATTTAACCCTGGTGCTGACATCATCAGATCGCGTTGTGAACTTCTTAATTGTCACTCTTTTGGCTTGACTGATCCCCTTGATTTTACTATAAATATTTTGAAGAGATTTTACGTCAAGTACTTGCCAGTCCCTCCCTAGTTTTTTTACAGAGCCTATTTCAGAGTAGATGCGATTGTACTCTTCTCTGGTAGTTATAACCGATAAGTTTTTTAATTGTTTCTCTGCTCTCCCAAAAACTCTATCAGCGGGAAGGAAACTGTGTCCCCTCACTGGGAATGTAAGCTGAATTGACTTTACGTGAATGCAGGACGTGGGCATTTTTGTTCTGTCCGGCGCATCCATCACAAAACAGCAATGTTGAAGTCTTGAGTGAAAACTTTATAAAAAAATGAGTATGTAACGGTCTTGAAGGGTGGAGCTGATCCATTATATATCGAATGTAATTTACGAATGTTCAGTTCTGCGGGCAAATACACTCTGACACTTTTTTGTCTGCCGTAATGGGATTCGACGCATTTCAAACCCTTAATAAAATCGCGGACTCTTTCCCGTAGAGAAGTAAATTTTGGAGATTTTTGATCCCCTCCCCTTTTTTCAGCTGGCAAAGCACCGTTTTTTACACAGTGCCCAATCCTCTGAACACGTTTTTGGCCAACGCCAAAAACAAAGCAAAAACACCAGTTTGGATGTAAGCCCATTCGATGTGAAATGAAAGTCATACACACCAGTATCAGATGGATGAAAGCCACTTCGATGAAAAAGATTCAGTTGAACATAACGGGGTGGATTTTCAGTAAACCGATTTTCAGTGAGCTTTTAGAGGTGGATAGAAATCGTTTTGGAAGGAAATCAACTCAGGAGGTGCTAGGCTTCACCCCAAAGATTCATTTTCCACAAAAAAAACGAAAAGTGTAAAAAGTGGATATAAGCCCGTTTGAAAGTAAGCTCCTCATATCGACTCGACGTTTTTATTTTAGTTCGAATGGACCTTCAAGAAGAGCATTTGTCGACTCAAATACTTCGTGAAAACGAAAAAAAGTTGACTTCATATCGACTCGAGGTGTTTATTTGAGTTCGAATGAACCTTCAAGAAGAGCAATTGTCGACTCAAATACTTCGTGAAAACGAAAAAAAGTTGACTTCATATCGACTCGAGGTGTGCATTTGAGTTCGAATGGACCTTCAAGAAGAGCAATTGTCGACTCAAATACTTCGTGAAAACGAAAAAATGTTGACTTCATATCGACTCGAGGTGTTTATTTGAGTTCGAATGGACCTTCATGAAGAGCAATTGTCGACTCAAATACTTGGTGAAAACGAAAAATGCTCAAAGGATGCTCAAAGGATGCTCAAAGGATGCTCAATGATGTTCAGTGATGCTCAAAGGATGCTCAAAGGATGCTCAAAGGATGCTCAGTGATGCTCAAAGGATGCTCAAAGGATGCTCAAAGGATGCTCAATGATGCTCAATGATGCTCAGTGATGCTCAGTGAATTGGGGATACAGGTGAACGGCAAAGGTGAAATTGTATTAATTCGTCATACAGGTGAACGGCAAACTTGGACACCTCCTTAAGAGTTTCATAGTTACTCCCGCCGTTTACCCGCACTTGCTTGTGAATGGGAAACGTAATTCCACCTAAACCCAATGAATATTGAGAGGATAGGGATTGATGGATATAACAAGGGCGAAATATTGCGCAGAAATGAAAGTGTAGAGATCGTACACACTACTTTCAACGTCAAAACGTGGACTTGTGTTAATTTTCTATTCTTTGCTACCCACCTTAATCTTATCACCGACTTTAGGAATTATTCTTATATACTTTCCATACAGGTGAACGGCAAAGGTGAAATTGTATTAATACGTCATACAGGTGAACGGCAAACTTGGACACCTCCTTAAGAGTTTCATAGTTACTCCCGCCGTTTACCCGCACTTGCTTGTGAATGGGAAACGTAATTCCACCTAAACCCAATGAATATTGAGAGGATAGGGATTGATGGATATAACAAGGGCGAAATATTAGGCAGAAATGAAAGTGTAGAGATCGTACACACTATTTTCAACGTCAAAACGTGGACTTGTGTTAATTTTCTATTCTTTGTTACCCACCTTAATCTTATCACCGACTTTAGGAATTATTCTTATATACTTTCCATACAGGTGAACGGCAAAGGTGAAATTGTATTAATACGTCATACAGGTGAACGGCAAACTTGGACACCTCCTTAAGAGTTTCATACTCCTTACTTGCTTGTGAATGGGGAACGTAATTCCATCTAAACCCAATGAATATTGATGGATATAACAAGGGCGAAATATTGGGCAGAAATGAAAGTGTAGAGATCGTACACACTATTTTCAACGTCAAAACGTGGACTTGTGTTAATTTTCTATTCTTTGTTACCCACCTTAATCTTATCACCGACTTTAGGAATTATTCTTATATACTTTCCATACAGGTGAACGGCAAAGGTGAAATTGTATTAATACGTCATACAGGTGAACGGCAAACTTGGACACCTCCTTAAGAGTTTCATAGTTACTCCCGCCGTTTACCCGCACTTGCTTGTGAATGGGAAACGTAATTCCACCTAAACCCAATGAATATTGAGAGGATAGGGATTGATGGATATAACAAGGGCGAAATATTGCGCAGAAATGAAAGTGTAGAGATCGTACACACTACTTTCAACGTCAAAACGTGGACTTGTGTTAATTTTCTATTCTTTGCTACCCACCTTAATCTTATCACCGACTTTAGGAATTATTCTTATATACTTTCCATACAGGTGAACGGCAAAGGTGAAATTGTATTAATACGTCATACAGGTGAACGGCAAACTTGGACACCTCCTTAAGAGTTTCATAGTTACTCCCGCCGTTTACCCGCACTTGCTTGTGAATGGGAAACGTAATTCCACCTAAACCCAATGAATATTGAGAGGATAGGGATTGATGGATATAACAAGGGCGAAATATTAGGCAGAAATGAAAGTGTAGAGATCGTACACACTATTTTCAACGTCAAAACGTGGACTTGTGTTAATTTTCTATTCTTTGTTACCCACCTTAATCTTATCACCGACTTTAGGAATTATTCTTATATACTTTCCATACAGGTGAACGGCAAAGGTGAAATTGTATTAATACGTCATACAGGTGAACGGCAAACTTGGACACCTCCTTAAGAGTTTCATACTCCTTACTTGCTTGTGAATGGGGAACGTAATTCCATCTAAACCCAATGAATATTGATGGATATAACAAGGGCGAAATATTGGGCAGAAATGAAAGTGTAGAGATCGTACACACTATTTTCAACGTCAAAACGTGGACTTGTGTTAATTTTCTATTCTTTGTTACCCACCTTAATCTTATCACCGACTTTAGGAATTATTCTTATATACTTTCCATACAGGTGAACGGCAAAGGTGAAATTGTATTAATACGTCATACAGGTGAACGGCAAACTTGGACACCTCCTTAAGAGTTTCATAGTTACTCCCGCCGTTTACCCGCACTTGCTTGTGAATGGGGAACGTAATTCCATCTAAACCCAATGAATATTGAGAGGATAGGGATTGATGGATATAACAAGGGCGAAATATTGGGCAGAAAGGAAAGTGTAGAGGATCGTACACACTATTTTCAACGTCAAAACGTGGACTTGTGTTAATTTTCTATTCTTTGTTACCCACCTTAATCTTATCACCGACTTTAGGAATTATTCTTATATACTTTCCATACAGGTGAACGGCAAAGGTGAAATTGTATTAATACGTCATACAGGTGAACGGCAAACTTGGACACCTCCTTAAGAGTTTCATACTCCTTACTTGCTTGTGAATGGGGAACGTAATTCCATCTAAACCCAATGAATATTGAGAGGATAGGGATTGATGGATATAACAAGGGCGAAATATTGGGCAGAAATGAAAGTGTAGAGATCGTACACACTATTTTCAACGTCAAAACGTGGACTTGTGTTAATTTTCTATTCTTTGTTACCCACCTTAATCTTATCACCGACTTTAGGAATTATTCTTATATACTTTCCATACAGGTGAACGGCAAAGGTGAAATTGTATTAATACGTCATACAGGTGAACGGCAAACTTGGACACCTCCTTAAGAGTTTCATAGTTACTCCCGCCGTTTACCCGCACTTGCTTGTGAATGGGAAACTCGAGGTGTTTATTTGAGTTCGAATGGACCTTCAAGAAGAACGAAAAAAAGTTGACTTCATATGAGGAGCTTACTTTCAAAAGGGCTTATATCCACTTCGAACTTTTTTTGGGAAAACGAAAAAAACAATTTATGATATGATGCAAGATTGCAAAGGTTCTCACGTTTCCATTATAGTTTCTACATAGCAGTGTAAAGAACACCATATATTTTCAATTATCTACTTTACATATTGAAGGTGATACCGCCATTTTTAATTTGGATATAAGCCCATTTGATGAAAAACCGTGGATATGAGCCATTTTGAAAAAAAAATGGGACTCTTGAATAAAAACATCACATTTCCATCCCTTGTTATTTAATATAAAATTGAAAGATAAAAATAATATTCTCAAGAAACTTTTTTCAGAAAACCGTACAATACATAATTTGAAAAAAAAAAAACTGAAAATTAAACATGCAGTTCGCCGCAGTCAACATCAAGGCAGTCACAACGTTGTTCATCTTCTGTGTCTTCATTTCCCTCAGGATCTCCGCTTTTCCTCTTTTGACGATGGAGTTATACACTTCTGTGGCAGAGTCAAACCTGTAGTGGAGTTGGCATTTAACCCTGGTGCTGACATCATCAGATCGCGTTGTGAACTTCTTAATTGTCACTCTTTTGGCTTGACTGATCCCCTTGATTTTACTATAAATATTTTGAAGAGATTTTACGTCAAGTACTTGCCAGTCCCTCCCTAGTTTTTTTACAGAGCCTATTTCAGAGTAGATGCGATTGTACTCTTCTCTGGTAGTTATAACCGATAAGTTTTTTAATTGTTTCTCTGCTCTCCCAAAAACTCTATCAGCGGGAAGGAAACTGTGTCCCCTCACTGGGAATGTAAGCTGAATTGACTTTACGTGAATGCAGGACGTGGGCATTTTTGTTCTGTCCGGCGCATCCATCACAAAACAGCAATGTTGAAGTCTTGAGTGAAAACTTTATAAAAAAATGAGTATGTAACGGTCTTGAAGGGTGGAGCTGATCCATTATATATCGAATGTAATTTACGAATGTTCAGTTCTGCGGGCAAATACACTCTGACACTTTTTTGTCTGCCGTAATGGGATTCGACGCATTTCAAACCCTTAATAAAATCGCGGACTCTTTCCCGTAGAGAAGTAAATTTTGGAGATTTTTGATCCCCTCCCCTTTTTTCAGCTGGCAAAGCACCGTTTTTTACACAGTGCCCAATCCTCTGAACACGTTTTTGGCCAACGCCAAAAACAAAGCAAAAACACCAGTTTGGATGTAAGCCCATTCGATGTGAAATGAAAGTCATACACACCAGTATCAGATGGATGAAAGCCACTTCGATGAAAAAGATTCAGTTGAACATAACGGGGTGGATTTTCAGTAAACCGATTTTCAGTGAGCTTTTAGAGGTGGATAGAAATCGTTTTGGAAGGAAATCAACTCAGGAGGTGCTAGGCTTCACCCCAAAGATTCATTTTCCACAAAAAAAACGAAAAGTGTAAAAAGTGGATATAAGCCCGTTTGAAAGTAAGCTCCTCATATCGACTCGACGTTTTTATTTTAGTTCGAATGGACCTTCAAGAAGAGCATTTGTCGACTCAAATACTTCGTGAAAACGAAAAAAAGTTGACTTCATATCGACTCGAGGTGTTTATTTGAGTTCGAATGAACCTTCAAGAAGAGCAATTGTCGACTCAAATACTTCGTGAAAACGAAAAAAAGTTGACTTCATATCGACTCGAGGTGTGCATTTGAGTTCGAATGGACCTTCAAGAAGAGCAATTGTCGACTCAAATACTTCGTGAAAACGAAAAAATGTTGACTTCATATCGACTCGAGGTGTTTATTTGAGTTCGAATGGACCTTCATGAAGAGCAATTGTCGACTCAAATACTTGGTGAAAACGAAAAATGCTCAAAGGATGCTCAAAGGATGCTCAAAGGATGCTCAATGATGTTCAGTGATGCTCAAAGGATGCTCAAAGGATGCTCAAAGGATGCTCAGTGATGCTCAAAGGATGCTCAAAGGATGCTCAAAGGATGCTCAATGATGCTCAATGATGCTCAGTGATGCTCAGTGAATTGGGGATACAGGTGAACGGCAAAGGTGAAATTGTATTAATTCGTCATACAGGTGAACGGCAAACTTGGACACCTCCTTAAGAGTTTCATAGTTACTCCCGCCGTTTACCCGCACTTGCTTGTGAATGGGAAACGTAATTCCACCTAAACCCAATGAATATTGAGAGGATAGGGATTGATGGATATAACAAGGGCGAAATATTGCGCAGAAATGAAAGTGTAGAGATCGTACACACTACTTTCAACGTCAAAACGTGGACTTGTGTTAATTTTCTATTCTTTGCTACCCACCTTAATCTTATCACCGACTTTAGGAATTATTCTTATATACTTTCCATACAGGTGAACGGCAAAGGTGAAATTGTATTAATACGTCATACAGGTGAACGGCAAACTTGGACACCTCCTTAAGAGTTTCATAGTTACTCCCGCCGTTTACCCGCACTTGCTTGTGAATGGGAAACGTAATTCCACCTAAACCCAATGAATATTGAGAGGATAGGGATTGATGGATATAACAAGGGCGAAATATTAGGCAGAAATGAAAGTGTAGAGATCGTACACACTATTTTCAACGTCAAAACGTGGACTTGTGTTAATTTTCTATTCTTTGTTACCCACCTTAATCTTATCACCGACTTTAGGAATTATTCTTATATACTTTCCATACAGGTGAACGGCAAAGGTGAAATTGTATTAATACGTCATACAGGTGAACGGCAAACTTGGACACCTCCTTAAGAGTTTCATACTCCTTACTTGCTTGTGAATGGGGAACGTAATTCCATCTAAACCCAATGAATATTGATGGATATAACAAGGGCGAAATATTGGGCAGAAATGAAAGTGTAGAGATCGTACACACTATTTTCAACGTCAAAACGTGGACTTGTGTTAATTTTCTATTCTTTGTTACCCACCTTAATCTTATCACCGACTTTAGGAATTATTCTTATATACTTTCCATACAGGTGAACGGCAAAGGTGAAATTGTATTAATACGTCATACAGGTGAACGGCAAACTTGGACACCTCCTTAAGAGTTTCATAGTTACTCCCGCCGTTTACCCGCACTTGCTTGTGAATGGGGAACGTAATTCCATCTAAACCCAATGAATATTGAGAGGATAGGGATTGATGGATATAACAAGGGCGAAATATTGGGCAGAAATGAAAGTGTAGAGGATCGTACACACTATTTTCAACGTCAAAACGTGGACTTGTGTTAATTTTCTATTTTTTGTTACCCACCTTAATCTTATCACCGACTTTAGGAATTATTCTTATATACTTTCCATACAGGTGAACGGCAAAGGTGAAATTGTATTAATACGTCATACAGGTGAACGGCAAACTTGGACACCTCCTTAAGAGTTTCATACTCCTTACTTGCTTGTGAATGGGGAACGTAATTCCATCTAAACCCAATGAATATTGAGAGGATAGGGATTGATGGATATAACAAGGGCGAAATATTGGGCAGAAATGAAAGTGTAGAGATCGTACACACTATTTTCAACGTCAAAACGTGGACTTGTGTTAATTTTCTATTCTTTGTTACCCACCTTAATCTTATCACCGACTTTAGGAATTATTCTTATATACTTTCCATACAGGTGAACGGCAAAGGTGAAATTGTATTAATACGTCATACAGGTGAACGGCAAACTTGGACACCTCCTTAAGAGTTTCATAGTTACTCCCGCCGTTTACCCGCACTTGCTTGTGAATGGGAAACTCGAGGTGTTTATTTGAGTTCGAATGGACCTTCAAGAAGAACGAAAAAAAGTTGACTTCATATGAGGAGCTTACTTTCAAAAGGGCTTATATCCACTTCGAACTTTTTTTGGGAAAACGAAAAAAACAATTTATGATATGATGCAAGATTGCAAAGGTTCTCACGTTTCCATTATAGTTTCTACATAGCAGTGTAAAGAACACCATATATTTTCAATTATCTACTTTACATATTGAAGGTGATACCGCCATTTTTAATTTGGATATAAGCCCATTTGATGAAAAACCGTGGATATGAGCCATTTTGAAAAAAAAATGGGACTCTTGAATAAAAACATCACATTTCCATCCCTTGTTATTTAATATAAAATTGAAAGATAAAAATAATATTCTCAAGAAACTTTTTTCAGAAAACCGTACAATACATAATTTGAAAAAAAAAAAAAAACTGAAAATTAAACATGCAGTTCGCCGCAGTCAACATCAAGGCAGTCACAACGTTGTTCATCTTCTGTGTCTTCATTTCCCTCAGGATCTCCGCTTTTCCTCTTTTGACGATGGAGTTATACACTTCTGTGGCAGAGTCAAACCTGTAGTGGAGTTGGCATTTAACCCTGGTGCTGACATCATCAGATCGCGTTGTGAACTTCTTAATTGTCACTCTTTTGGCTTGACTGATCCCCTTGATTTTACTATAAATATTTTGAAGAGATTTTACGTCAAGTACTTGCCAGTCCCTCCCTAGTTTTTTTACAGAGCCTATTTCAGAGTAGATGCGATTGTACTCTTCTCTGGTAGTTATAACCGATAAGTTTTTTAATTGTTTCTCTGCTCTCCCAAAAACTCTATCAGCGGGAAGGAAACTGTGTCCCCTCACTGGGAATGTAAGCTGAATTGACTTTACGTGAATGCAGGACGTGGGCATTTTTGTTCTGTCCGGCGCATCCATCACAAAACAGCAATGTTGAAGTCTTGAGTGAAAACTTTATAAAAAAATGAGTATGTAACGGTCTTGAAGGGTGGAGCTGATCCATTATATATCGAATGTAATTTACGAATGTTCAGTTCTGCGGGCAAATACACTCTGACACTTTTTTGTCTGCCGTAATGGGATTCGACGCATTTCAAACCCTTAATAAAATCGCGGACTCTTTCCCGTAGAGAAGTAAATTTTGGAGATTTTTGATCCCCTCCCCTTTTTTCAGCTGGCAAAGCACCGTTTTTTACACAGTGCCCAATCCTCTGAACACGTTTTTGGCCAACGCCAAAAACAAAGCAAAAACACCAGTTTGGATGTAAGCCCATTCGATGTGAAATGAAAGTCATACACACCAGTATCAGATGGATGAAAGCCACTTCGATGAAAAAGATTCAGTTGAACATAACGGGGTGGATTTTCAGTAAACCGATTTTCAGTGAGCTTTTAGAGGTGGATAGAAATCGTTTTGGAAGGAAATCAACTCAGGAGGTGCTAGGCTTCACCCCAAAGATTCATTTTCCACAAAAAAAACGAAAAGTGTAAAAAGTGGATATAAGCCCGTTTGAAAGTAAGCTCCTCATATCGACTCGACGTTTTTATTTTAGTTCGAATGGACCTTCAAGAAGAGCATTTGTCGACTCAAATACTTCGTGAAAACGAAAAAAAGTTGACTTCATATCGACTCGAGGTGTTTATTTGAGTTCGAATGAACCTTCAAGAAGAGCAATTGTCGACTCAAATACTTCGTGAAAACGAAAAAAAGTTGACTTCATATCGACTCGAGGTGTGCATTTGAGTTCGAATGGACCTTCAAGAAGAGCAATTGTCGACTCAAATACTTCGTGAAAACGAAAAAATGTTGACTTCATATCGACTCGAGGTGTTTATTTGAGTTCGAATGGACCTTCATGAAGAGCAATTGTCGACTCAAATACTTGGTGAAAACGAAAAATGCTCAAAGGATGCTCAAAGGATGCTCAAAGGATGCTCAATGATGTTCAGTGATGCTCAAAGGATGCTCAAAGGATGCTCAAAGGATGCTCAGTGATGCTCAAAGGATGCTCAAAGGATGCTCAAAGGATGCTCAATGATGCTCAATGATGCTCAGTGATGCTCAGTGAATTGGGGATACAGGTGAACGGCAAAGGTGAAATTGTATTAATTCGTCATACAGGTGAACGGCAAACTTGGACACCTCCTTAAGAGTTTCATAGTTACTCCCGCCGTTTACCCGCACTTGCTTGTGAATGGGAAACGTAATTCCACCTAAACCCAATGAATATTGAGAGGATAGGGATTGATGGATATAACAAGGGCGAAATATTGCGCAGAAATGAAAGTGTAGAGATCGTACACACTACTTTCAACGTCAAAACGTGGACTTGTGTTAATTTTCTATTCTTTGCTACCCACCTTAATCTTATCACCGACTTTAGGAATTATTCTTATATACTTTCCATACAGGTGAACGGCAAAGGTGAAATTGTATTAATACGTCATACAGGTGAACGGCAAACTTGGACACCTCCTTAAGAGTTTCATAGTTACTCCCGCCGTTTACCCGCACTTGCTTGTGAATGGGAAACGTAATTCCACCTAAACCCAATGAATATTGAGAGGATAGGGATTGATGGATATAACAAGGGCGAAATATTAGGCAGAAATGAAAGTGTAGAGATCGTACACACTATTTTCAACGTCAAAACGTGGACTTGTGTTAATTTTCTATTCTTTGTTACCCACCTTAATCTTATCACCGACTTTAGGAATTATTCTTATATACTTTCCATACAGGTGAACGGCAAAGGTGAAATTGTATTAATACGTCATACAGGTGAACGGCAAACTTGGACACCTCCTTAAGAGTTTCATACTCCTTACTTGCTTGTGAATGGGGAACGTAATTCCATCTAAACCCAATGAATATTGATGGATATAACAAGGGCGAAATATTGGGCAGAAATGAAAGTGTAGAGATCGTACACACTATTTTCAACGTCAAAACGTGGACTTGTGTTAATTTTCTATTCTTTGTTACCCACCTTAATCTTATCACCGACTTTAGGAATTATTCTTATATGCTTTCCATACAGGTGAACGGCAAAGGTGAAATTGTATTAATACGTCATACAGGTGAACGGCAAACTTGGACACCTCCTTAAGAGTTTCATAGTTACTCCCGCCGTTTACCCGCACTTGCTTGTGAATGGGGAACGTAATTCCATCTAAACCCAATGAATATTGAGAGGATAGGGATTGATGGATATAACAAGGGCGAAATATTGGGCAGAAATGAAAGTCTAGAGGATCGTACACACTATTTTCAACGTCAAAACGTGGACTTGTGTTAATTTTCTATTCTTTGTTACCCACCTTAATCTTATCACCGACTTTAGGAATTATTCTTATATACTTTCCATACAGGTGAACGGCAAAGGTGAAATTGTATTAATACGTCATACAGGTGAACGGCAAACTTGGACACCTCCTTAAGAGTTTCATACTCCTTACTTGCTTGTGAATGGGGAACGTAATTCCATCTAAACCCAATGAATATTGAGAGGATAGGGATTGATGGATATAACAAGGGCGAAATATTGGGCAGAAATGAAAGTGTAGAGATCGTACACACTATTTTCAACGTCAAAACGTGGACTTGTGTTAATTTTCTATTCTTTGTTACCCACCTTAATCTTATCACCGACTTTAGGAATTATTCTTATATACTTTCCATACAGGTGAACGGCAAAGGTGAAATTGTATTAATACGTCATACAGGTGAACGGCAAACTTGGACACCTCCTTAAGAGTTTCATAGTTACTCCCGCCGTTTACCCGCACTTGCTTGTGAATGGGAAACTCGAGGTGTTTATTTGAGTTCGAATGGACCTTCAAGAAGAACGAAAAAAAGTTGACTTCATATGAGGAGCTTACTTTCAAAAGGGCTTATATCCACTTCGAACTTTTTTTGGGAAAACGAAAAAAACAATTTATGATATGATGCAAGATTGCAAAGGTTCTCACGTTTCCATTATAGTTTCTACATAGCAGTGTAAAGAACACCATATATTTTCAATTATCTACTTTACATATTGAAGGTGATACCGCCATTTTTAATTTGGATATAAGCCCATTTGATGAAAAACCGTGGATATGAGCCATTTTGAAAAAAAAATGGGACTCTTGAATAAAAACATCACATTTCCATCCCTTGTTATTTAATATAAAATTGAAAGATAAAAATAATATTCTCAAGAAACTTTTTTCAGAAAACCGTACAATACATAATTTGAAAAAAAAAAAACTGAAAATTAAACATGCAGTTCGCCGCAGTCAACATCAAGGCAGTCACAACGTTGTTCATCTTCTGTGTCTTCATTTCCCTCAGGATCTCCGCTTTTCCTCTTTTGACGATGGAGTTATACACTTCTGTGGCAGAGTCAAACCTGTAGTGGAGTTGGCATTTAACCCTGGTGCTGACATCATCAGATCGCGTTGTGAACTTCTTAATTGTCACTCTTTTGGCTTGACTGATCCCCTTGATTTTACTATAAATATTTTGAAGAGATTTTACGTCAAGTACTTGCCAGTCCCTCCCTAGTTTTTTTACAGAGCCTATTTCAGAGTAGATGCGATTGTACTCTTCTCTGGTAGTTATAACCGATAAGTTTTTTAATTGTTTCTCTGCTCTCCCAAAAACTCTATCAGCGGGAAGGAAACTGTGTCCCCTCACTGGGAATGTAAGCTGAATTGACTTTACGTGAATGCAGGACGTGGGCATTTTTGTTCTGTCCGGCGCATCCATCACAAAACAGCAATGTTGAAGTCTTGAGTGAAAACTTTATAAAAAAATGAGTATGTAACGGTCTTGAAGGGTGGAGCTGATCCATTATATATCGAATGTAATTTACGAATGTTCAGTTCTGCGGGCAAATACACTCTGACACTTTTTTGTCTGCCGTAATGGGATTCGACGCATTTCAAACCCTTAATAAAATCGCGGACTCTTTCCCGTAGAGAAGTAAATTTTGGAGATTTTTGATCCCCTCCCCTTTTTTCAGCTGGCAAAGCACCGTTTTTTACACAGTGCCCAATCCTCTGAACACGTTTTTGGCCAACGCCAAAAACAAAGCAAAAACACCAGTTTGGATGTAAGCCCATTCGATGTGAAATGAAAGTCATACACACCAGTATCAGATTGGATGAAAGCCACTTCGATGAAAAAGATTCAGTTGAACATAACGGGGTGGATTTTCAGTAAACCGATTTTCAGTGAGCTTTTAGAGGTGGATAGAAATCGTTTTGGAAGGAAATCAACTCAGGAGGTGCTAGGCTTCACCCCAAAGATTCATTTTCCACAAAAAAAACGAAAAGTGTAAAAAGTGGATATAAGCC